>JARVGQ010000610.1:28993319-29005697 GCA_031762355.1 Hypsolebias martinsi | reverse complement strand
TGTGGTGCGAACAACAATAAACTCTGAATACTACAAAAAAAGAGCAAGAATTATCCATAAGCCAAGGGTTTAGTACCTTTTTTTACCAACTGATGGCAGTATAAGTCTGTTTGAATCTAAGGATGTATATATATATATATATATATATATATATATATATATATATATATATATGATACAAAATTGTTTGTAATATTTTCTAAAATAAAGATAATTCCATCCTCTTGTTTTAATTAATTAATTTATTTTTTGTTGTGTTTTAGTGTTGTGTTAATGTCAGGATTCCTTCCAACACATTTTCTGTTGTGATCTTTACTACTTCTTTCTTTCTTTGTCTTTCATTCTATTATTTTTTTTCCTTGTTTCCTTTCCTTTTTCGGCTTTCTTTTGTTTTCTCTTTTCTTTATATCTTTCTTTCATTTTTTTTCTTTTCTTTCGTTCGTTCTTTCTTACTTTTGTTCTTTTTTATTTCCCTATATCTTTCTTTGTCTTGCATTTTTTTCTTTTTTTCTTTCTCTTGCTTTACTTTTATTTTTCTTTCTTTCATTCTTTTTTCTGTCTTTCGTCTTCATTCTTTTAGCTTTGCCTTTTTCTTTTGTTCTTTCTTTCTTTTGTTCTTTCCTTCTCTTCCTTCCTTTCTTTTTTATTTTTCTATATCTTTCTATGTCTTGCTTTTTTCTTTTTTTTTCATTCTTTCTCTTGCTTTTCTTTTATTTTTCTGTCTTCATTCTTTTAGCTTTGCCTTTTTCTTTCGTTCTTTTTCTTTCTTTGTTTTTGGTTCTTTCCCTTTCTATATCGTTTTTCATTTATTTATTCCTTTCTCTCTTTTATTCTTTCTGTCGTTCTGTTTGCCATTCAACATCAGATGTAAATTTACTGAATGTTTTTTTAGAAGGTGTGATTTTATTCTTCCTGCTCTTCAGAAACGATCACCAACTACAAACTACGTAAAAGTTGGACATCAGGACCATCAAAGACCTGTTTACAGTTTCCTTATTGTTTGTTTGTTCTAAAGCTCGGGTTCTTCTATGAAACAAACAAAACAAGCGTTCCTTAAAGGAACATCTCTTAAAGGTCTCAAGAGATCTGTTGGCACTCGGAGCGTGTGACGAGGATGACTCTCAGCTACTACCACACGAATGAGTGTCTGTAGAACTGAGATGAAGCTGTTTGAACTCCAGCTCCATGATTACTCACACAAAGGCAGTTACATTATCACCCTCCCTTTAGAGCAGCAGGCCGTTGTTACGAGTTCAACCACCGTTAAACACAAAGTGATGGAAACAAAGTTCAAATTAAAACTTGTTAAATGAAGGAATATATTTTAACTGATTCCTTATATTCAGTTCAAATTGAATAAATAATGTGTTGAATAATTAATATAGTTTGGCACTAATTGTGTGATACTTTTATGAGTACTAAACAATAATGAAAATATTACCAGCAACAACTATTACCAAAACAATACATAAACCTAAAAATGTTTTTATGTCTTTAGTTGATTTTACTCGTGGGAACGTGTTTTTTCATTTACGACCTGGAAGACTAAAATTGAACTTTTATGTTGCAGCCACTAGGTGGCAGCATTAGTTCATTATCTCAAAGTAAAGAGGCAAAATAAATAGTGTGGGTGAAAAAACTTTTAATTCAAATAAAGTTATAAATTGCATTTTGCACATGGACACCGTGGCTCAGGGCGACGCCCTCGCTCCATGTTTGTGAACAGTAGTGTCATCGTTTCCTTTTGACCTTCTCTTTAAAAGAAACTAAACAGAAAGCGTCTGCTGAGCAGACAGAAATCACAAGCAGCACATTAAACGTGTGAAGCGGCACAAAAAGCTCAGAGAAGGTGCATCGAAGCAGCAACGAGCCCAAACTGGAACCACTGAATGAGCTGGATCTGCTGGACTTGATTAGGATGAACCAATAAAGAACAACAGAAATAAATCAGCCCAAAGTGAGCAGCTTCAACTGACGAATTTCAGAACAAACCAAACTTTATTTGAAACAAAACACATTTCATGAAAGTACGTTTGAAAAGACGTCGGTGTCGTTTCTGCCGCTGCTGTTCGTGAATCCCTGGTTGAACGCAGCAGCAGCAGCTTCGTCGTCCGTCGGAATATTTGACTGAATTCTTTCTACGTGAGGCTCTGAAGTCCGTCAGTGAAGCTAATCAGCATTTTAAAGCTGACAGAAACCAACGTGGTCGCTTCAACAGGATCTTTGTCCAGAAATGATTTTTTTGGTCCAGCTCCAACAGTCAGGGTTCGTTTGGGTACAAACGTAGACCAAAACACTGAAGCATTGATTTTTTTTTAAAAAAAAACAACCCCCCTGTAACAGTTTGAGGCCTTTCTATCGTCTTAATCGTTCCGAGATCCCTTCTTGAAGTGAACATGTTCATTGTTTTAACAAAAAATTAAACATTTTAATCTTATTGCACAAAAAGAAGCTGGCACCGAGATCAGTTGCATCTCCAGGATAATCTAAATTCATCACGTTATTGGAGACCCGTTGGAAAAGGAGTTATAAACTTCCAGCGTGTATTCTCAACTTAATTTGTCTTTACAGTGTTTATCTGTGAACAACCAGAAGGTGCAGGTGTCATTCTGAGACTTCGGCGCCCGAACCTGATCAATCTGACCGATCAGAAAGGGAACGCTAACCTTTAAAGCTCCAGGGCGTAAATAAGCCCAGATTTTTACGACGGAGCTTTAGGTCCACGCAAAGAAAAAAAAAAATTACATTAAAAGCCGTAATATTGCGAGAATAAAGTTGAGTTGGATCCACAACGCGACCTGTCAATCAAACCAGTAGGCGTGTCAGCTAAATGCTCGTTACCTGCAGAGCTACCACCTGACTGTGAGCAGGTGCAAAGTCCTGATACTGAGAATAATCTGATGCGCTACAGATGAACTATCTCCTTATGTTAAACTAATATCAAAGTATAATTTAACACGATGCTCAACCTTCTTCATTTACCACAGTTAAAATGATAAACCTGCTTTAAGTGTCCAAGTTCAGATATTACGACTCATTTAGCTTCAGACTGGTCACTTGCTGACACGCCCACTGGAATGATTGACAGGTCGCGTTGTGGATCCGACTCGTGGAAAAAAAAAAAAAAAAACGAGCTACAAAAAGTCTTGCACAACTTTATTCTGGTAATTTTATAACTTGTAGTTTTTATTCTTCTGAGCGCGGCTCTAAAGCTCCGTCATGGATTTTAAATGTTGGTTTGAGTTCATATTAATAAAAAAGACCTGCAGGTTTCCACCACACTGCCCAAACTGAATGAGTTGTAGCAGTTTTAAAGATGTGACGTCACCAGCGCGTCTCGTCAGAGCCATTCATCGAGGGCGGAGCTTCCTGTTTGGTAAATTTACCGCCGCCGCCTCCAGTCAGACAGCTGCTCTCCAAGATGTTTCCAGTCAAGTGTCCATCAGCTGGCTGGAGCTCTGGACGTCTAACCAGATCCTTGACGTTGGTCACATGTTGATCTCCATCCTCCTGATCAGAAGCGTCCTCCTTCCCCTCGAGCGTCCCGTTCACGTGCAGCCCCGGAGCGTTCTCGCTGAAGGCGTCTTCTCCCGACCAGCTTCTGACGTCCTCCAGAGACGACATCACCGAGTCCTCAGTGTCCCCACAAACGCTCTCCTCCTCGCTGCACTTCATGACGCTCTCGGTGGAAGACGTCAGAGAGTTGCTCTCGCCTCTGTCCGCGCGTTCAGCTTCCTGTTTCTCTCGTACCGACTCACGGGGCTCCGCCTCAGGTGCACCGTTCACGTTCTGAGTCTCCACGTGGACTTCAGACTGAAGGAGGACGTCGTCTCTGTCCACTTCCTGTTTGTGCTGTTCTTGTACCAAGTAATGTGGTTCCACCTCAGGTGCAACGTTCACGTTCTGAATCTCCACGTGGACCTCTGACTGAAGAACTTCATCTCTGTCTGTAGTTTCAGCTTCTTGTACCGAACCACCGAGTCCCACCTCATGTTCACTGCCCCCATTTGAACTCAGGCCTTCTTCTTTGTCCGTGTGTTCAACTTCCTGTTGGAGCAGTCGCTGCATCGAGTCACTGGGTTCCACCTCAGGTGCAACGTTCACATTTGAACTCAGGCCTTCTTCTTTGTCCGTGTGTTCAACTTCCTGTTTCTTTCCTTTGTCCGAGTCACTTCGTTCCACCTCAGTCGCGTTATTCCCATTTGGACTCTTCTGATGGACCTCTGACTCGAGCGCTGCTTCGTCTTCGACTCCGTGTTCAACTTCCTGTTGAAGCACATCCTGTATCAAGTCGCTGGGTTCCACCTCAGGTGCACCGTTGACATTCAGGGTCTCTACGGTGATTCCTGACTGAAGGAGGATTTCACGTTTGGCGCCAGGTCCATCTGAATTTCTGTCTCTTTCTGCACTTTGACCTTCGTAAACCTGAAACGTCACGTGATTTTCCCAACGGGGCTTTTCAGAGCAGGAGTCGTCCGGCGAAGGTGAAATCTCTTCAGAAATCACAAACATTTCAGGCTCAGAATGGACTCGGTTTTCTTTAGACCCTAAACGATCCACGGCCTCCATCTCCATGGGCGAGTGGACGTCCACCGGTGTCCGGATCAGGCAGCTCCTTTGTTCCGTCTGCTCCACGGAGCTGAGGCTCCCCGAATCGCTGGGACTCTCCCCAACGTAAAAGGTGGCCTGTGAGAGTTCATGGTCCTCAACGACCACTTCCAGGTGGTCGCTCTTCTGGGAGATCCTGAGCGAAGGTTTCTTCTTGTGCAGCGTTTCATCCGAGTCCAGAACATCTACCGGGGGGTTGGACTGCTCACGTGGGAGTATGTCAGGGTTTGGGGTCACATTCGGCTGATGAGGGACTGGACTGTGAAGCGAAACCAAAAAAACACCAAGTATCAACATATCAAGTCATTTGAATCCATTAAATGTGAGAAATCACTCGTGCATGAAAACCTTCAGCTCATTCAGGCTTTTACTTTTTATAACTTTTAGACCAGGGGTCTGCAACCTGCGGCTCTGGAGCCACATGCGGCTCTTTGATCCTTCTGCAGTGGCTCAAGCGTTGATCAAAACTAACTTTAAACTGAATTTTATTAGTTCTTATAACAACAAAAAGGGCTAGTTTTAACAGTTTTTCTGTCATTTCCTTTGTGAATACTAATAGGAGTAAAACATACTTTAACTTTATTTATTCGAAGCAGCTACTTAATTTTTCCACAATTAAAATAATTTACCTAGACCTGTATAGTTAATTGTTATATTCTTTCTTTTTAATTAGGAAAGATCACATTATTTCTCCTTCTTTACAAGAATCTTGTCTTTTTTTGTTGTAAAATATCAACAAAGCATTAGATATTTTCAGCTTTACAATAGCCAGAAAACTACCCAACTACCCTACTGGTCAGAAAATTGTCCTCCAATAACCTTAAAGTGGTCCGTGGGCCACCAGTTGAGTATCCCAGTTGTAGCAGGTATTGTGGCTCTGGAAACAGTTAATTTAGTGAACAAAGGGGCAGAAATGGCTCTTTTGACCATAAAGGTTGCAGACCCCTGTTTTAGACAAATCAAAACATTTCCATAGAAATGCATCAAGATTTCTTCAAAAACAGTTTCTTTGAAATGTTCGGCTACTTTTAGCTACCTCGTTGTTGCTTTTAGCAAACCTTTTGCTACTTTCATTACTCTTCGGCTATTTTTTTTTTAGCTTTTAGCCACCCTTTGGCTACTTTCAGCTAGCATTTTGCTCCTTTTGGCTTTTAGCCAACAATTTGCTTATTGTATATTTCAGCTAGCCTTTTGTTGCCTTTGGCTTTTTGCCAATGGCTTGCTTATTTTAGCTTTTAGCTAGTGTTCTACCACTTTCAGCTTTTTGCTACCCTTTTGCAACTTTTAGCTTTCTTCTTTTGACTTTAAACTAACAATTTGCTTATTTTAACTTCTGGCTGATGTTCTGCTTCTTTTAGCTTAGCCTCAGTTTAAGCTGCTTTAGCATATTTCAGCTGTCAGTTTAGGTTGCATCTTGTTTAATTGGAATAAAATCAGCTTCCTGACTCATACCTTTCCATGGACTCGTAGGAAACGGTCAAACTGTGCTCCCTGATGGACTCCTCCTCCTGCGCCTGAGCCAGGCCCCGATTGGACGAGGCGTAGGTGAGGATGGCGTCCGTCACGGAGAACGGCGTGAGGCCCTGAACGCAGTCCTGGATGTGGCCGACGGGCAGCTGGGTCTGCAGGAACAGGTGGAGCTGGCTGTCTGACAGACATACCGTCATGTGCACCACTCTGCCGCCGTGACAAAAGAGAAACATGTTTGTTGGCAGGAAGTCTGGATTAAAAAAATAAACTTCACAAAAGAGCTGGAGGAGAACTGACTTGTTTAAAAAGTCCTGAAGTCCTTTCCTTCGTCTTTCCAGAAAGTCCTCATTGTTGAAGTAGAAGAAGGATTTTCCTGGAAGGGCTGGGACTGGACTAGAAGGAAAAAAGATTTAAGGCTTGATGTGATTAGCCGTTAGCTTGTCAGCTTGTCAATCCAGTAAGAATTAAAACTATTTCTCCAAACAGGTTGTTCAAAGAGCCATCTACAACAGGTAAGATATTAATTATTCATAAACCAACAGAACCTCAGTTCAAAGTTCAAACGATGTGAACTGGACCGGACGACTTACACCAAACCTGCGTTCTTCTGCAGCTTCTTCTTGAGCCACTCGAACTCGCTGTAGCGCCGGCGCACGCAGGACGTCTTGGCGGTGAACGCTTTACTGTTCGTCTAAGAGCAAATTTAAAAAAAAAAGAGACGGAAACAATGTCACGCAGAACCAAAAAAAAAAGATATTTTCACTAAATCATGCAAAAGGAAATGCTCAAACGTGCTTAAATTAAAAACAAACGTCATTTATTCAGAGAGAACCTTGGAAATTAGGAAGAACCAGATCCTACATGCTACGATTTGGAGTTCAGGCTGAGAAACAGGAAGTGATGCAGCCCACACAAATAACCAACTACTTGTCGCGCGGACACATAATCCAGCTGATCAAACTGATCTTAAAGAAGCTTCATCACGTCAGGTTTGCTCCTACGACGAGAGTCCCCTGATGTCGACGAGAAGCTGCAGCAGCTAAAGGCGCTCACTGCAAAGTCATGATGACTGGTTAAAAAAAAAAACAACAACATGGTTTGTGTCTTTTTAAATGACAAACAGGAAAGCAAAATTTGACGTCTGCGTTTTTTTACCTTCAGAAACAGCTGAAGTGACTGAACGGAGGTTAAATTTACCGGACGTGTTTGATTATCTACAAACTAAACTAAATTAATGTTCTTTAGACAAATAACTCGACAGCTTTAAGTGGGATCAGCTGAGTGTTTGTTTACATGGAGCGCAGACCTGCATTTTCAGAATAGCTTCGTTGACCCATATTACGCTTAGCTAACGCTAAACCGCTAAGACTTCCATCAGTGTTCGTCTCCTTCCAGCTGAAGCTGCGTTAACCAATCACGCATTGTCACATGTGCACGTAGTCGACCTAACGGACTCTTAGGGACACGCCCACGACAGACAGGAACAAAGCTCCATTTACCAAAGCTGTGAATTTTTGTTAGCGGACTTAAAGTTGGTGAAACTTAACTTAGCGGAAGCTAATTCTGCTAACGGTTTCCAAAGTTGGTGAAAACGCTAATCGGCTAAACGAGGAATCTGCTCCGCTGTTAGCTGTGCCCACCGCCGCTGGGAAACTACCGGAGGAAACGCTTTCAAACTGAGCTACAGTTCAGGATAGACTTTATACGTTTGAGTTTATAGTTCGAAAAGAAAACCTTCATTAATTATAGACATTTATTTTTAAGAAATATATCTACTTTTATTTGGAAAGCACGAAAATGATGCAGCGCAGCCATTTGTACACACGGACAACTAAAACTGGATGTGGTAGTAGCTAAGGGTCATCCCCAACACGCTCTCTCAGCACAAACTGATTGAACAAACTTTTTTATTAATTTAACACACATTTTTATATGTTGTTATGACACTAATGGAACAAACCAGTGACAATATTTGTGATGTTTGCGGTGAAGAGCAGAAACTGGTCTTCCTCGGATCAGAAGAGCTGATGTCAGATCATGCGAGGTCATGAGGTTTGTGTCGGTGTCACGAGTCAACTCTGTCTGCACGGGGCTCTCTGCTGACGGCAGGAGTCGCCTCGGCAACATCATCAACATATTCAGTGTAAAGCTACAACCCCAGGTTTGAGATTTAAACAATAATAATTAAAAATAAACTGCTGGTGCGCAACGCTCGTTCTTATCAGGCAAGAATCGCTTTCTGAGAATCATCAGGTGCGCTTTTCTTATAAATAAAGTTTCAACATGTCTGCTTTGTTTCTGTTTATATACAATAACTACAATACGTCATTTGATTCATTATCGTGGTTAGAGGTTGATCGATTAAAGATTTCTAAGGCCGATGACGATTTATAGAAATCAGGGCAACACAACTTTTATTTTTTGATCAATATTTATTTTTCAGAAACAAAACCATAATTATTATTGTTGTAAACGTGTATTTGGCTCTATTAAAATAATTATAAAGCCTAAAGAAATCTAAACTGTGGCCCTGGTTGTAGCTGCTGCTTAATGTTTTTATTGACTAATCAATAGTTGATCAATCGGTCAATGATTTATTGTGACTCTGGGACAGGGGTCAGCATCTTTTCTGCTGCTTCACTAACTACATAAAATGTGTCTGGAACCATAAAACCTGCTACAACTGTCATTATCAACTAATGGCCCATGGGCCACTTTTAAGTTTAAGAGGGGATTTTCCAGCCGAAAGTAAATTAACTTTTCCAACTTTTTTTTTAATAATACATCGTAGGACCAAAAACAAACCATATTCATATAAAGAAGAAAAATAAACTATAATTTAGGTGTTTAGAATCCCCTGCTCATGGAGAATAAAGCAAGTTTCTTTCGGCTGCTCCCTTCTTCTCACAGGAAAGGTGTTCTATCATCACTCCACAACATATATCGTAAAATCATTACGGTAAATATCAGAAATCACTTTTTATTTTTCACATTTCAAAGCATGCCTGAAAATGTGAAAATATGAAATGTGAACTAAACTAAACCTAATTATTATTCAGACCTGAAGGAAATGTCTTAAAATGAAATGCAGATCAATAACAACCCCCTGTGTCTCTGGAAACCAGCGCCTTCATTCGTTGTATTTGTTTGTTTAGGACTCACGTGCAGGAATATCTTATAGTCGATGTACGAACTCCAAGACCCCTCGTTCTGAATGCGAGGGTCCTGCACTCGCACCGCAACAAACTCCTGAAAAAAGTATAAAACAAGAGTTTCATGAAAGCCGCTGATTTATTTGTGCGTCAGTAACAGGTGAACGTTTGAGAGTGCACGGCTTTTCTGCAAAAATAGTTTAAAAAAAGTTCCTCTAATTGTTTGATGCACTTAAATCGCTGCTCTGCAGAGGAGGCGTTCGTGACACGACACGCAGAACCCGTGTCAAATGTTTGCATGAAAAAGGAGGTTACTCACATCGTCAACGTGATTCCTGCTCATCCTACCGAGAACCGCACTGCGAAGAGACGACAGAATTCAACAGAGATGATGAAACAACCCGGATCAGTCATGAAACATTCAGTGCCACCTTGTGACACGAGCGGATGAATCATCCTCCGTAAGAGAAGCTGGTCAGGACGATTAGACGAGTCACGCATGTGGTTCTCTCTTCATCATTCAAAATCATGTCTCCATAGAAAAACAACCAGTTAGTTCTAGACTTATCGTAGTTAATGAATTAACTGCAGTGACAGAATATCAGACAAACTGGTACATTGAGATTCCTTTAAAATAATTCATGACGCTCACTGTAAGAGTTTAAGTTCATGATTGACTCAGATTTGTGTCTGTTCTCATCTTAAACAAAAAAGAACTGATCAGTGTTTGTTTGCTTTAAGGTCTGGTCTTTAAGACATTACAGCGTTTTAGGCAGAAAACAAACATTTGTCACTTTTCTTTTTGCTCAAACTAACTACTTGAATAGTTTGCTCCTACTTTAAATCAAATGCAAAAACAGCTCAAATCTCAAAAAATTAAACTCACTTTAAAGAATTAAAAGCACATAAATGCAGTGACTCTCCAAGATCTATTCAGGCCTAAAATGACATATAATATTTAGGTTTTGTTTTTTATGTGAATGCTGGCTCGACTTTCTTGATGTTTTGCTGTTTAAGAACTTCTGTGTACTTTATTTTAGCCATTCATTTTTCAAAATGTTCAGCTCATTTAGGAGATGGGTGTGATGACCTTTGGAAAAACATTGATATCTCTCCAATTCCTCCAAAACATTGTTTTATTGTAGTTTTCAGCTACTGCTCTGCCACTTTAAGCATACCTTTTGCTTGTTTTAGCTAACTTTTTGCTACTTTTAGAATTATCCTAACTTTTTGCAACTTTTCGCTTACCTACTGATCCATTTTAGCTATTAGTTTTTATCATGTTTTAGCAATTTTAAGCTTGATTTGAACTACTTTTTCCTTTTTATCTTCTGTTTGGCTTTTTAAATTGTTTTAGCTAGCATTTAGCTACTTATGGGGCTTAGCTAAAGTTCTATTTAGCTTCATCATTTCAATTTAAGCTTCAGTTAATTTCAACAACACAGCACTGTATTTAATAAGAAAATATAATTTATCTAGTTTTAGTTGTTCTTACACTAAATGTTTCTATATTTTGTGGGTTTTTTTTAGCATAGTGTTGGCCTTTTTTTTAAGCATGGTGTCATTTTAAGAGACTACAAGTAAAATAATATCAGAAAAGTAATGCTATTTTAAAAGGCTTTTAAAATGCTCTTAAATATTAACAGCACATTCATATCTACTTTGTATTTATATACACTATAAAACATCTGTAAACCATTCATTAAGCACATCTTTGTTAAACTTTTACATGTTTTTGTATAAAAACAACAGCAGACAATGGTTAAATTCAATGAAAAATATTTGATAAAATGATTACGTCTCCAGATAATTCATAAAGCAGTTGCCAGAAATAGAACCTAAAACCTAACTCGCTGTTTATTTGTTTATGTACAGATGTTGCTCATAAGATAAGAACTTCGAGGATTGTTCAGCTCTCAGGCCTGAATGGTTACTTCTTGTAAACAAGTTAGCTAAAAGCTAATCCCGTGCGAAAGCTACTTACTTTCACAAAGTGTTCGATGGCTTCTGTTGTTAACATTCAGTCCGATGTGAGTATTCCTCTGCTCGTCGGTAACTTCGTTTTACTAAACAACAAAGACTTCAAATACAAGAGAAGAGTCTTGTTTTCAGCTTCTATCTCCATTTCGGAAGCACGATCATTGCGACGTTGCGTAATCACGTCATTGGTGTGGTTTAGGGCAAGCCGATAAATCATATAATAATTAAACAAGTATTTGGTACAATACAAATTATTTATTTAGACTTTTAACAAAAGAAATATAAGTTTTTGTGCCTAAAGCGTTGTTATTTCGTGCAGTAGTTGTTTAAACATCCTACATAAATGAAAACATTACATATAAGTTTGTGTTCAATTAAATGTTTTAACTTTCTGCTCCACTTTGCATGTAAAGGGGAGGGGCGAAAATTAGGTTTCGTGCTGGATTCAATTACACACTGGGAGCTCGGAAATTTTGAACGTCTGGCGCAAGCAATGAAAGAAACCGCTAAGATTGGTTTTTACACACAAGTTTAGTACTGTACTGTATTTGATATATTTTTACACTAAATTTTTTTTAAATAAAAATATTATTTTGTTGTCGCTCAAAGACAAATCTAGTTTCGCCCAAAATAAATGTAGAAAACTAAATTATTACGCAAATGTCTGTGTAGAAAAGGAAAAAAAATTAAAAGCAACGCAAGCAAATATCCTAATGCGTGCTAAATAATCCAGGTAGAAAAATCTAAAACAGTTAAGTCTGGTCCTCTGGACATTCAACAAACAAAACAAAACAAAAAAAAAAGTAGAAACGTTTCGTCTTTCCTCTGAAAGACTTATTCACTTTGAGGAGGACTTTGATGAATACAGCACCTCAGACCAGCAAGAGGAAAGACGAAATGTTTCTACAATTTCTTTTTGTTTTGTTTTTTGAATGTTCAGAGGACCAGACTTAACTTTTTTACACAACGCAAGCAAACTAGCAAGAAAGAAAGTTGAAATATGAAATGGGGAGGGGAAAAATGCTGGAAAAACAACATACCTATGGAGTTTCTAATGTGTAGAATGCTTTTTTTGTATTAATTGCATATACAATATACAGGTGGTCCTCGACTTACGAACGGGTTCCGGACCTAAGAACCGTTCGTAGGTCGATACCGCCGTACGTCG
>JARVGQ010000610.1:28970511-28983233 GCA_031762355.1 Hypsolebias martinsi | reverse complement strand
ATCAAAATCAAGAACAGAATGAAAACAGCCAATCAGAATCAAGAACAGAATGAAAACAGCCAATCAAAATCAAGAACCGAGTGAAAACAGCCAATCAGAATCAAGAACAGAATGAAAACAGCCAATCAGAATCAAGAACAGAATGAAAACAGCCAATCAAAATCAAGAACAGAATGAAAACAGCCAATCAGAATCAAGAACAGAATGAAAACAGCCAATCAAAATCAAGAACCGAGTGAAAACAGCCAATCAGAATCAAGAACAGAATGAAAACAGCCAATCAGAATCAAGAACAGAATGAAAATATCCAATCAGAATCAAGAACAGAATGAAAACAGCCAATCAGAATCAAGAACAGAATGAAAATATCCAATCAAAATCAAGAACAGAATGAAAACCGCCAAACAAAATCAAGAACCGAGTGAAAAGAGTGCATGTGACTTCTGATTCAGCACCACCAGGCTTTAGAGACAGAGAAGAGAAAATGATGGTGTCACTTGTTTGTTCCTCAGAACGAGAAGCTAAGGGGCTTCGCTCGAGGTCTGGAGCCAGAACGGATCATCGGTGCCACAGATTCCACAGGCGAACTCATGTTCCTCATGAAATGGTCTGTATCAGCTGTGCAGTCCAACACCAGTGAACGTGGTTTGTCGAGGGGGATAAAAACACTAAAATGTTGGCGTCCAACATGTTTTTGTTGACGCAGGAGGAACTCGGACGAAGCCGACCTGGTGCCGGCCAAAGAGGCCAACGTGAAGTGTCCGCAGGTGGTCATCTCCTTCTACGAAGAGAGGCTCACTTGGCACTCGTATCCGTCTGAAGACGAGAAAAAAGATGACAAAAACTAACAGAGGAAGAGGTCCAGGAGAACTTCATCTGCTTTTGATGGGCATGGGGGGAGAAGACCAGCAAGACATTGTGAACTCATCTTTTGGTGTAGTCACTCATCAGGGTCTACTGTTTGTGTGGATAGAGTCAGTTAGACACTTTAGATTTGCTTCATGGATTAAAAGACAAAAACAACGCAGTGTTAGTTTTGAGTAAACATTCGTCACTTTGCCTTTAGTACCGTTTCCAGTCTTTGTATCGTTCTGCTCCGTTTCCTGCACAGGCCGAGTGCCACGACTTAAAAGGTGCTCATTGCAAAGTCGTGACAACTGGACATAAATACACAAATCCTAAATGACAAAACAAATTCAAACTAATTTTTTACTTGAAGATTTATGATCGGATGCCAACTACGTTTGTTTACCCGCGGAAACAGCCGAAGTGACTGAAAATGGGTCAAACTTACGACCTTATTTGTTTACATACTGACGTGTTGATGTCGTGGTTTTCAGAGAATTCAGCCAAGTGATGTTTACGCTGAGCGCAGACCCGCATTTTAGATTTGAATATGTGGAAAACTACCAAACTGTTAAACTGCACCACTTGATGTAGTTCAGGGCGACTTCTTTACGTTTGATTTCATACTTTGCAATGAGTCCCTTCAACTGGTTTGTTGTAATTAACAGTGTTTGAAAAAAACAAGGGCAGGTACAGAATGTTTTTTTTTTATTTCCAGTTCAGAATCTCAATTTACTTAATGTAAACATACCCAGACATCACAAAATGAAAGAAAAAAAAAAGCAGAAAACCCTGAGACTTAGTTGTCAGATTCTGGATTCTTATTGAAGTGAAAAGAAAAGTCGATTAGTTAAGAGTGATCTTTTTTATTGTGCCATTGGTTTTAAAACTTGAGGTTTGTTGTGTTTTGGGAGCAGAGCTGAGTTCACGTTGGCAGTTTCCTCCAGACATGTTTGGTGTTCGCTTATAAAAGCTGGTTTTGTGATTAATTTAGCCGTTGTAGTCTTTGTACTGTTCTTCGTCTTGCTCGTCGCTTTTGGAAAATAAATCACTTTTTGTTAAAACGCCGTCTCGAGGATCACTCGTCAAAACATGCTTGAGCTTTGTTTATTGTAAAAACTGTGGAAAGTCTCGGAACGAGCAGCCGAACATGCGTCTTAAGATGAAAGCACGGACGACGAGCACAAGAGTCACAGGTGAAAATAAAAACACTTTATTAATCAATAAAAACAAGTCTTGATTGCCGGTACATTTCTCCAAACGGGGAACTACATCCAAACTCAAAAGCAGAGTGAGACTTGTGAAGACGCCGGACGAGCTACATAAAACATGAAAATATTTACAGAACAAGACGAACAGAAAAAGTGCACAAAGTAGTAGCAGTACTTAACAGTTGGTGCTGCACCGGGTTACATTGAAGTGAACCAGAGATTCATGCCTGAATATCATACTTAAGGACGTTTCTCAGATACTTTTTTTATTTTTGGACATCTTAATGTTTGTGTTCTGTTCAGCCTAACTGCTGTCTTAGCTGCGATAACAAACCCTGTTTTTTTATGTATGTATTTTTTTTTTAAAGAAAGCGATACAACGCACCCACAGGATTCATTCAAACACACAATAGCACTTCTACTTGGAGAACGTTCAGAGCCCGTTCTCCAAACCCTTCGATAATGAGATCATTTTTAAACAAAAGGCGTTCGTATTAAAGTGGCCACAGCATGTCGTCATCTCACACGCTCCACTTTTACCACATTTATTAACGTGGCTCGCATTTCCAACGCTTAAACATAGGACTGAATATTTATGCCTTACAGCTTTTTAAAAAAAAAAAAAAAAACGACCTCAAGTTGCTTTTGGCTGGGTCGGCAAATTAATTAATCCAAAGGAATAACGCTGCCTAAACCACAGCATCAACTGAAACGGTTTCATTTTAATGTTTTAAATTAAATGAGGCGTCCGAGAAGAATAACGCAGACACACGACCCGTGACGGCCGCAACCAGTTCAAACAGTACAGTACTCTGGAGCTCCTGGCCCATCACAGCATCATCAGCACCTCTGATGATTGAAGCCTCCACAGAACGTTTTCTCATCGACGGAAACAAAAAGAGGAAGAGCCTTCCGTAAAGCTGATGACCTCTGACCTTGTTTATACTACAGATTATGAACGGTTTAGAACGAGCCTTCCTAAAACTGCAGCAAAGGAACAACAGACACGGCAAAATGCAAACAGCCAAGCCTTTTAAAGACAAATTACAGTGCTATGAATAATTTATAAGAAAGCTGATACATTTTGCAACGCAGTGCCTCCTCCCAAAAATATTCCTCTGTTCACCTCACCCCCCCACCGCTCTGGACTTCTTAGACGTTGCTACCTGCGAACACTCTGCCTCTTGTCTCCTCGTCCCAACATCTCAACTTGCTAACATCATATCTGATCCTTGTCTTAGTGGGGAGGGGGGGGGGGGGTCTAAAACCCAGATGCCACCACTCAAAACTAGAATTAGCAGGACAAACCTACAGATAAGAGTTAACAGGGATCAGGTGACGCACCACACAACCTTTGGTTAGTACAGGTGTTACTTTAAAGATGGGGCTTCCTTTATCCTTTGGTATCTTAACCCACAACCATAAGATGCTGTTCTTTGCCTGAAGATTTTTAAATTAAAAGCCTCAGTATCTACTTTAAAAAATGACTGAAGTCTCTAGAGTGGGATATAATCTGATAGTTCTTTAACCCTTCAGTGCATAGGTATCCAACCAGCCTCATCTCCAGTGTTTGCCTCCGTGTCAGTCCACCGTACGAGCCTCCGTCTTCAGTGGTTTGGTGCAAAAAGGAACAAAAGCGGCTAATATTCCTTTTAGTAGCGCAGTTTTTGTCCTTTTCTATTCCTCCTTGTCTAATGTATGAAACGGTACTCGAGGAGCTATTTCTGCTTCAAAGATGTTTCCAGGAAAACGCAGGAACAGAATGAAAAGGGAGAACGTAAAGCAGGAGGAGCAGTTACCGCCATTTTTCTTCCAACAGAATCTTCTCAAAGAAAAAAGGGCATCTCTCTCTCGCGTCTGCACAAATCTTTCTTACTGATTTTAGCAAAGTGATAGAATCTGTCCGCCCTCACTTCTTTTTGTCCTTTTGTTTCTTCTCGGGCTTACGGTTCTGCGGAGCGGCGGTCACGCTGCGGGGCATGATCAACACGCTGCCGTCGGCGCCGTACTGCAGCGAGTACTCGCTGGGAGGATAGGGCCGGCCCTCCTCATCCCGCAGCTGACTGAAAACCTCTTGGCACAGAGTTTGCATCTTCTGCTTCATCTGCCGGATGGAGCGGAGGAACTCCATCTTTTCCTTCAGCAGACGGGCTTTGTCGCGCCTCAGGTCTTGGACGCCCTGCTCCAGGTTTATGATGGTCTCCAGCTTGCGCTTGCGGCAGTTCTGGGCTGCCATCTTGTTCTTGCCGCGCCGGCGTATGTCACGGATGAGGGCGAGCTGGGCTTCGCTCAGGTGGTGCTTGGCTAAGAGCTCGTTGAACTCTTCAACGGGGAGGTTGATGATCTTCTCGTTGGACAAGGGGATCTTCATGGCCCGCGCTCGGCGCTCGTCACGACTCGAGTGTTTGTCGAGCAGGTCCTGAGGAGGCTGAAGCTTCGAGCTGTGTTTGTTGTGAACCGTCTTCTTCCCGGCCGAAACGGGAAGCTCGGGGTGCTCAGCGAAGGCGGAGGAGAGCGGCAGGTTGTAAGTGTGATTGTGGCCGATGCCGTCGAGCTGAGGGAGGTTCTGAAACTGGGAGGGGTCCTGGTAGCTCATACGGCAGAGCTTGCTGAACTCAGGTTGGTAACCCCCAACAGCCCCCTCCTCTGTGTCCACGGTGGCCACCTCAGAGTCAGTACTGTAGCCGACAGCTCCCTCCTCAGAGAAGTTGGCAGACGTTGAGGAGGAAGAAGCTGCGGACGAGCAGGAGGTCTCAGAGCTGCTTGGGGAGGCCGGGCTGTGGCTGGAGTCCAGAGAAAGACCAGAATCTGAGTCCAGCTCGTCCTCCAGCTGGGAGGCTTGAGCCTGGCTGAAGCCCTCCTCCATGGCGAGGTCCAGGAGGCTGATCTCATCCAGCATGGACTCCTCCAGCAGCGTGGTGAACGGATCGGACAAGCTGGGTGCAGATGTGACGTTACTGGAACCGTTTACGGGCGGGAGAAAGATCCCAGTCAGGTTAGTGGCTCCAAACGTGGAGTTGACGTTGGTGGAGTTGCTGGAGGACAGCCGGAGCATGCTGGGCCGTGGGGCGACGCTTGCAGAGTCCAGCTGAGGGTTGAACATGTGGGGGAAGTCTTGGCTGCAGCTGGGGAGGGAAGCCTGGTGGAGGCTCACATCCTGGTTCACTGGTGTGGGACGTGTGGAAAGTTCAAAGTTTCCCGCCGTGTTGGAGTCAGGCGTCTCGTGCGCGTTGCTCCCACTGATGGAGCTGGTTTGGAGCGAAGTGTCGTTCACTTCCATCGCCTTTGAGCAAAGAGTTCAAACAAACAAAATGATTTGTATTTGAATGAAAATTATCTTTAAGCAGAAAAATGCATTTTCACATGTTGCTGCTAAAATATTGTTCACAAATTAGTACATTTCATGAAAACAGTCTTACTTTCAGACAGTTTTAAGATCCAAAAGTTTGAACCGGTCTCAGTGAAGAATGAAATCTTACCTGCAGCTCCATGATGGCCATGATGTCTTGCCACTGCTGCTCCAGGTCTAACTGTGGCTCAGCTGGGGGCAGCGGAGGCACCAGGAGGAGGCTCTGAGACGTCGAAGGAACCTCCTCATTGGACACTTGTATTTCTGGGTTAACAACCGGGACCGGAAACTACGGTAACAGAAATTTTGAGGAAAGTTACTAAAAACCACATTAACTTCACAGTAAATTTTACAAAGCATGCAGCACGGCAGAAGTCAAAATGTCTCCTAGTTGATTTTTCTTTTCAGTGGATCCCTGTAAAATTTAGAAAATCATTTTAAATACTTCTAACATCCAAAGCTCCATCTCACATATTAAAGATCTCATTGTTCCATATTTTCCTAACAGAGCACTTCACCACTTCCTGTTCAAAGAGAGTCTTTCCTTCCCCCTGTCACCAATGTGCTGCTCAGAAAGGGATTATCATGATGCAATCTGCTGCGTCCTTGGATACAAAACGTTTTCTAATTGGCATTTTATAATGCACGTGAATGTTTCTGAACAGTGCACGAGATGACTTGTGAACTGGTGAAAGTTATATTTTCACCTCAGCTTCTTGTCCAAAAGGGAACGTGGCCTCCAGCAGCCTCAAGCACTCCTGTAGTGACAGTGAAGTCTGTGAGCCAAGACCCGTCAGCTGGAAACAGAAACCAGAAAACAGGCTATGAGACCTGGACCTTCAAAATAAAAACAGTTGCCGTGCGTCTCAGTTTAACATGTTGTGTTTGCATCATTAGCTGCACCGCACGGACACGTGGGGGAATCAAATTGCAAGCCGTTATGCAAGAAGATCATGTGAAAGGCTTCATAAGAAGGCGTTTATAAAAAGGGTGAAACATGTCAAAACCCATTTTCCTGCAGATCACTGGTTTGTTATAATCAATCCACAGCACTGTTAAAGCTTTGAGATTATTATTATTATTTTTTTTTTGGTAATGATTTGGCTCCAAGGAGCCATATTTAAAATTGTTAAAGTGGCCTTGAGCAATACGTCAAGGCTTTCTGAAGGTCTTAGACACTGGCTGCTGCTGCTTCTTCTTCTTCTTCTTCAAGCTCTTTCAGAATCACAGGAATACTCATTTGCACTGCCCAGTTGGCTTATTGTTCTTTTTACCCCAAAAGATGCTCAAAAGAAAAACTGCACGTCTTGATGACAAGCTGCTGATGAGACAGATACCTAAAAATAATTTAAACTTCTTTTATGGGTTGCTACTTTGCTTTAATAAATCTTTGGTTGACACAAACACAAAACTATTAATTAAACTTTCAACAGGAAACAGCAAATATGTGCATGTTTTCAAAGTCCTTTCTCAGCTCGTAAGGAAACATTTAGTCTTTACAAACCTGCTCTGGGATGCTCTCTCCTGTCTCCCCGTCCACCGGTTGAGCCCCCTGTACGTTTATGCCGTTCCTCCAGCTCTCTTGTTCCTCGGTGCCATCTTTGTTCTCCTGGGGGTTGGGCTTCTCCTCCTCAGTGTCCTTCTGACGGTTGCTGTAGCTGAACACTTCTCTTCCAGCACCAAGGTCAATGTCCTGTCGCCATAGGATGTCTATCAAGTCAATGTCCTGAAAGAACGCACAGAAAACTGCTGAAAAAGTGGCCCTGGACACAAACAAGTGTTGTTTTTTTGTTATGCATGAGGGACACGGTTAACTTATTTATGAAAGGCAAGCTCTGAATGGAAAATCTTGACCTTTTTATGCAATCTGTTTTTGTATCAGTGCTGAAGTAATCTTAGAATAGCACATGATGCAACACAGACGATGCCAAAATAATATACAACACTTTGGCATGGTGGTTTTCATGTCATCAGAAAGCAATAAATAAGTAAAGAAAATCTGTGGCTTTGTGTGAAATCAAATTCAATCTGTCCATTATGTGCTTAAATCAATAGGAAGCCATCAAATGTAATGCAAACACACAACAATTAAATGTAATAAAACTAACATCTTTTCCTTCCTGCCAGCTCTAGGCTGACAGGAAGGAAGTTTTTAAAGTTGTGCCCTTCATGAACATAAACGTGCCCAGCTGTTATAAATGTAACTCAACTGGTTTGACTAAAAATATCTGACACTAATACAGATTTAAAAAACCAGGAGTGTGGACCAAAAAACACTTGCTCTGTGATGTAATTTCTACTGTATTAATAAATTTATGTTCAGAACAATATAACATCATACTTTAAATCTTTGCCAATTAATTAAGAAAAACAAATTCAGGAAGTTAGATCATATGTGCTGTGAAATAAGCTACAAAAAGCTACTGTTTAACTTGGAGGCTTTAAAAAGGTACTTATTGTAATACTAAAACAAGGTTATCCTGAGTTACATCATCTGGTGCGATTTGAAACCGTTCACTCCAGTAGTTTTCTAGTTTTATCGATATAGAAGTCTGAGATGCAGCATGAACAAATCGCTCGGCTGAATTAGTTGAAAACCACGTGGAAGCTTGAGCCACGTGACCGACCTGCGTTAGGCTGACTGCAGTTTGTGTAGATAAACGAACATGGTCAGTAATTTTAACGTTTGATCCACTTCCAGTTACTTTTGCTGATTCTGCTGTTGGCAGCCGTTCAAATATTGCATACAGATTTTTAACACGTTAACCATAAATAAGTTGTGTGTTTGGTCTCTTACGTTAAGAATCTGATTCTGAACTTGTCTTTGCAACTCTGCGCCGAGTACCTTTAAACAGAGTCATCAGTTAATTTACATAAAATCAAGAATTTAATTTCCCAGACATTAATGTGCATATCCATTTGTGATATATGTCCCAAAAAAGTGTTTTCTGTTTCGCAGCTTTCCAGAGAGAATAGTTTTACCTCTTTAGTGAGGTCGTCGTTGCCATTCCTGTTGCCCTGCTCCTGGTTTCCTTCTGGGGCCACGGCTCCCAGGCTGCTGTCCGCTGCGTTCAAGTTATACGTGGATTCAGGTGTTCCACCTCCTCCCCTCATGGCCGGGGTAGGGTCTATGTTGTTAATGTCCTCTAGGCTGGCCCCATTGTCCAGGGTTATGCTGGGGCTGGACTGACTGCTGGCTGAAACCACGGTCTCGGTGTCACGATGCACTAGCCAGGTGTTGAGCTCGGTACTGGGCACAAAGAGGCGATCCAGCTGGCGCACCTCGTTTAGCAACCGCCGTGTAGTAAAAAAATGGTCCAGGTCCACACTCTTTGGATGGATCCCATAGCCGTCCAGCGTGTTGTGGAGGTTGTGAAACTGTGTCTGGGTGTAGGCTGAGCTGGGCCCCAGGATGATCTCTCTTAATGGGGGCAACTGATTGCTGAGATAGGTGTCGACGTCCACCCGCACCCCAATGAGACTCAGAAGGATGGTGAACTGAATCAGGCCCTCTGTGAAGTACTTTTTCAGGTAAAGCATTTCTTTACAAAGGAACAAAAAAATGAAAGTAAAAAATGAGAACAAAAAAAGGGCAGATGATCTTGGTTTAACAACTCTCTGCTCACACTAAAAAATGGAAACAAAAATGCAAACATAAGAGGGCAGAAGGTCTTCAAAAGTAACTTTGAAAGGGGTTTGAGGTCCAACACAAGGTTTCCACTTCTCGGGGTATCTTCTTCCCATTCCTGTCAACATAAATCACATTTTAGCAAACTTCATCAGCTTGCACGCTACAATCTCAACAGATATTAACTCGCAGATCTTACCTACATTCGGATTAAACACAAGTAAATAAAAGAAAACAGGACTTGCTGGCCCACTGAAACCCCTCCATCCTGCCAGGACAACGTCGCCGCGCAAAGCCTCAGTCTTAGATATTCAGATGGGCAGACATGATGAAAACAGAGCCACGCATCACCCCACCCTTGACAGGACAACTACTTCTGGTGGATGATGCTGAAGGTGAATGAGAGAGTCGAGGAAGCTCGCCGGACTGGCTCTCACGCGCTCCAACGACAGCTGATAGGCGGCAGGCAGGGTCCCTCCCTCCTCCAGCACAGCTGCGCCTATCTTTGTCCTTACGATAGCTGTTAGCTTCCTTATATTTTACCACCCGGCTACAACTATACACCTTCTTACTCAAGGAAGTATTAATCATAAGATGTGTTGCAACACTGGTTATCTCCCATCTCAGTTTAGCTCAAAAACTGACAGGTGCCTCTGTTAATATTTACTTTCGCCCTTAGAGGGTGTCAAACAATCTCCCTAGCAACAAGTGGTGAAAAGATGAGTGACAGACAGTTCAGCCGCTCACAGTCCTCGACGGCTACAACGTCACATGACTCCAGCGGATCCAAACCAATAGGAATGAAGCATGGGCGGGATTTGGAAAAACGTTCAGCTGTCAAACCCAACACTAGCCTTGTATGCTAGTTTGCTACTACCTAATGTAATCATGTAGCTACTTTAAAAAGTAACTTCTACGATAAACAAGCGGTACACGGCCAATAAATTACAATTTATGGTTAAATTATGTCTGCGGACTTTAGTTTGTGCCATGACACACTACACCCATGTATCGGCGCAGGCGATAATTCATTAAATTGTCTTAATTTATTATACTTACGCATGAAGATTGGGCTACCGTCTCTTCATGCTCACAAGTCCACAATTACCTGGGTCCGGTAATCAAGTCCGGTTTCATTAAAAGTTCCGCTGAGCTTCCTGTTTAAGCATTCTCCAGCCTGTCCGGACTGAATGGCCCACCATGACTTGCAAAATTATTAGCCGGCCCGGTTAGCATAGCACGCTGTAAAAACACGCGCGCACACGGAGCATGCGTAGAACATTCTAGTCGGTAAGCTTTCATCAGCCGACGGAAATCCCCCCTGCATGTTTGGATTTACAGGTTTTTATTATGGAATCAGTTTGTGATGTGTAATAATATACAGTATATTTATTTAAAAATATATATTTATTGCACACACTATAAATCCCATACATTAAATAAATTCATATAAACATTACAAAACTTCATAAATTAGGTTGTACTGTACTTGGCAATTTCACATAGTCTGAATTTCTCTTTTATTCTAAATTAAAATAGTCAACCAACTGCAAATGATTCTGAAGATGAATTAATTTTTATTAATGAGTTTTCATTAAGAAATAAAAAAACCTAGACTATAAAACACTGAAACATAATTGAGTTAAAGTTTAACCAACTAAACTTCTGCCTTTTTTTTAATAAACTAATAATTGTTTGGGAGTCAAAGTTCATAAACAGTTTGCAGTAAAACATAAATGAAATGCTTTAAAACAGTTTAAATTATTATATTTTGGCATTTATAGAGTCAAAATGAAAATTTTAACATTGGAATTGGCTCTAAATGTTAACATTAGTATGAGTAATAAGTAGTACATTTAGGATACACTGATTTTAAAAAAAAGCACAAATGCAAACAGATTGGTCAATGACATTCACTAAATATGTTAAAATATATAAGAAAAAGAAAATACTCTACAGTTTTATTTAACTGGAGTTCATTTTGAAGTTGTACAGTCTGTTTAGTGGAATTTTTTTTAACACTTGTTTTTGAGTCAAGCTGCAATTCACAAAACAACTCTGGTTTAAATTAAATACGTTTTTATTTCACGGTTGATTATGACAAAATATTTCTGTGGACATCTGCAGAGTCCTCTAAATATTAACCCCCATCAAGTTGACTGGTCTGCTGTGGTATCGCTTTGAAATGTCTGCTTCGATCTGAAACAAACAAACAAACAATAAACCGTTATTCCTGCGAGGCTGAAAGGCGTGCTTCTGAAGTTTTGACATTTATTCTAACCCACATCATGTGACAGTGCTTTTATTTTTATTTTCTGCAGCCCGACCAACCTCCACCCTGGAAAGTACCGACCCCCCCGATGCACATCAATAAAAGTAACCCAGTACCAGTTTCTGGAGTTCCCGGGTGCGTCCTGCCAGCAGGCCGACACGAGGCTCCAGCCTGGACTGCTCCTGTAACGCTTCCTGCCTCCTCTCAGCCATCGACACAGCTTTCAGCATCAGAACTTCAGCCTGCTTCATCTTCTGCCTCAGCATCTCCGATACGCGCTCCACATACCTAAACACACGTTTCATCAAAATAACGTGGCAGCTTAAAAATCTGTCGTGAACTGTAGGCGTCAAATTAAAAAATGAGCCTTTTAGCGCGTCCTGATCTGATTCTACAAGCTGCAGGGGGGGGAGGTGTTGTTGAAGCACAGGTGATACCTCGGTGAGGCCTGGATCATGAACAGGTGCTGCATCCGGAGGGAGGTGAGCCGACCCAGAAGGTCCTGCACCTGGGACAGCATGTCCCTGACGTGTTCCTGGGTTTGCTTCTGGATGACGGCGGGGGCCAGCTGGAACTGGCTCATGGACACCACGTCCCCCTCCTCTCTCATCTCATTGATGCGCTGGGTGAGGAACACCTTCAGCTGGAACCAGAACACAAAACCAGAGTTAATTTGACATTGTGATGATTAGCTACGGCAGCCATCTTGAAATGGGTTCTTTCCAAATGCTAATCCGTTGTAGATGAACGCCTAACGATCGCTTTGAGTTTCTTCAGTAGCTCATTTTGCTAAAAGAATCAATTTGACAAATGTTTTGTAACTTGGGGCTAAAATGCAAGAATATATCACACGATTTTAGTTTTATTTTCACTTGTATTATCACTTCCGGTTCCGTCGAGCTGATGGACGCTGCTCCCCCAGCTTCTCTCTTTTTATCATCAAACTGACCCGTTTTTCCAACAGGACTAAAGTTGGTCCACCTTCCAACTGAATTCTGCGTTCAGTGACTCAGAGAGCCGGACGGGACCGTCCAAAAAAAATTACTTTCTTTATTATTATTTTCTGGCCAGGCTTTCCAGCTTTTGCAATCTGCTTTTGACATCATCCAGTCAGATTTGTTCCGTCTCAAACTTGCCTTAAATGCTGATAAAACCAAAGGGATGCTTTTTTCAAACAGGAAGTTGGTCCCAGCAGTTCTTCCTCTAATTTTATCCTCAAATGGTGTCCCTTTTGAGTTTGTTGATTCCTATAAATATTTGGGTATCCTGGTCGATTTGCATCTTTCTTTTAAATTCCATGTTGAAAACCTCGTAAAGAAACTGAAAGTTAAACTGGGTTTATTTTTCAGAAACAGATCCTGTCTAACACTGAATGCTAGGAAACACCTTGTAACTGTGACTTTCCTTCCCTCCATT
>JARVGQ010000610.1:28945401-28965898 GCA_031762355.1 Hypsolebias martinsi | reverse complement strand
GTCTGGTAACTCCTTCACCAGAGCCTGAAGCTCTCGTGGAACATTGTCACCCTTTCAGAAGAAACCGGGGGGGGGGGTGTTATTAAAAGGTGTCACTCTTGACCCTGTGGCGTACGGTTGTGTCCGGGACTCACAGTGATACCGTACTGTTTGCAGGCGGCGTAGTAGCGCTCCCTCAGCTCTGAGGCTGAACGCTGACACTCCACCTCCCGCCTGCTGAGCTCCTGCTGCAGCTGCTGAGCTTTGGCGAGCTGCTTCCTCAGAGCCGGACCTTCGTAACTCACGTTACGAGTCAGCAAGCTGGCCACCTCCGCTGGGACGAACGAGCACAGGTTTTATTAGTTAAGACGTCCAGAAACATTTTTTTTATATCGTGTCCCGCTGCTGACGCAGGAAAAAACATCACTTTGTGTTTTCTTCAAATCAGCTTTATTCACAGACAAGAACGACCGCGGTGATACACTCACCCAAATACACGTTATCTGCTTCATAGAGTGACACGATCTCCTGCCAGTCCTGCGAGAGCAAAAACACAGCGAAGCTGTGAGTCCTGACGGATTAACAGGATGGTTTGGATCCGTTTACCTTCATTCTCTGAGAAGAATATCTGCCGAAGATGTTCTTCGATGACGCCTCGGTTCTTTTCAGAATCTCCACAATCCGCAGGCAGTGAAAGTAGTGAATGTCTGAGCGGAAACACAAAAAACAACAACAGAGCAAATGAGAAAAATGTACACGCAGCCATCAAAAAGAGATGGACTTCTGTAAGGTACAAGAAAGGCTCCATCTTGTCTAAGAGCCTAATGAATAATAAAACAAAGTTATTAAAAAATTAATTCAGTCAAATACTGAGCATAAAATCCTGAAAAACAGAGCCGTAGTTATAAAATATTTAGATTTTTGTAAGAACTTGAACCTGCAGTCCAGCTCTGGTTGAAAGTTTTTACTTCTCATCAAATGTTTCAGAAGTTCAGATAAAAGCAATAAGAAAATGTTTCCACGTAAAAACTATCACATCTTGTCTCTTTGCTTGTTCCACATTTTTCTGAACTCTCATCTGCTCTATGAAATAACTGTGGTGGTAGAAGCAGAGAGAGTTCAGTCCAGGTCTCTTGTCGATCATGAGGAACCTACAGGAGCCGGAGAGAAGCTGCTTGATCTCCTCGTTTTCTGGCATGTCTTGGATGGCCGCGTTGATCTTCTCTCTGACCGTTTGTATGGCACTTTGCCATTTTATGTTACAGTGACGTCGATCCAGCAGCCAGTCTGCAAACACACACACACACACACACACACACACATCGACAAACATTAATTTGCCACAGTGACAGATGAACATGGTACTAACATGTCGCTCTACTCTTCATTTCTTTATATTTTCTTCTAATGAAGCCCAAGCTTCTTTTTGAAGTCGTCTTGATCAGTACCAAAGAATCTGTTAACCTTCGGCTGATTTTCACCCATTTCCTGTCCAGTTTCTAATCATTTTGTTTGTTAAAGCACTTAGCATGTTGCTGCCTTTCTGTGCTGTCAAACTGTTCTTGTTCCGTAGATGCTTTTAAAATATAAATTAATCTAGTCTTTACCTTTTTGATAACAGAACCATTCATTATTAGTTCTACTGAATAATAAAAAAAAAAAAACATGGTTCCCACATTCTTCTTGTTTTAAAATTCCTGACTTCTCAAGACTCACATTTCCAGATTTTTAAACAAATTTTTTTGCCACTTTTTGTTTCCTTTATTAAACCAATCACCTAACATGCATGTTTTTTTAACACCCAAACACAAACATTTATTATAATTGTACAGTCGACCGCAATCAAATGATGGAATTTTTTTTTTTTTTGCTTTAAGGACTTAAATGACATGGTTTAGGTGTTTTTAACACAACATGAGGCTAATTTTGTGAAACTTTCTTCCAATTCAGAGTAAAATAAAACAAAATTCAGTCTATTCTTTAGGACTTTGACGCATTTTTCTATTGTTGTTGTTGTTGTCATCATTCTTAGTTTGTAGCCAGGTCTCTCTTGTAAATGAGTCCTCGAGGCTCAATAGGATTAACCTGCCTAAATAAAGGTCGAATGAATGTCAAAGCAGAGAAACATCTAAATTTAAATCTCGTTGAGATGACAGATCTCTTTTGCAAGGGAGGTCTGGGCCTGACATGCATGTTTGTCGACTGTGGGAGGAAACTGGGCTACCCCGAAAAAATAACTTGCAAATCTGAGAACACGCAAACTCCAATCAGAAAGACCCAGGTCCAAACTGGGGATTGAACCCAGGACCCGTGAGATAAGTGCCAACCACTAAACCATCAAACTGATTGTGGCCCTTGAGAACCAGGATTGGGCACCACTGCTTTAAGGGAACTTTTCGCTCACTTGGTGCACAAAATATTCAACATATGGCAAATAACATGCATTTTTATGGACATATTTAGGCTTATTGCGTTTTACAATGAAAACAACAACGATGACGGTTCAAACATTTTGTTGTACTTCATTTCTTTAGAATTTCCTTTCAGAAAGTCAGTTTATAAACGAAAAGAATTGAATAACAAAATTAGGACTGGTTTTAAACTTTGGCACACATCTGTTTTATGTATAGAGAAAGGAAAAAAGAAGATGTTTTTATGCTTTATTTTAATTTTCCATACTTATTAATGATCTGCAAAATACTAGCAAATAATTAGCAACAAAAACTGGACTGAAAAGACTAAGCACAGACAATTTAATAAATCAATATTTAATAGACTTCAGAAAGACAGGATAGCTAATGCTCAAGACTACTAGAAGATTACAAAAACGACAGGCTCCTGAATAAAGTAATATAAGAGCAATAAATAAGATTTCTACACATTATTTGTAGTTTTGCTCACCTAAAAGCTTGCTGATCTGTATGTCGATGGGAAGATTTTGAATATTCTGCTGAAAAGACAAAAAAGATTTCAATATTTTCACTTCGTTCCTAGTTTTTCTGAGAATCATAATACAAGAGAACAATTTTACTAGCGACATGGATTTCACACCGTGAGATCTATAAATCTTTTTTTTTCAACATCGAACTTTGAGTCAGTGACAGCTAGCTAGCTTTGTTAGCTTACAGGCTAATATTTATCAGTGAGCGCTTTTAGCTCACCTCCATTATTCCTCCGCTCTTTGAAACCCGAGAACGCTTCCAATATTTCACCGTTTCATTGATCTTAATATTTATTTTTCAGATATTTCCTCGGTCAACATACTCAAACATCAGGATTTCGCTGTTTATGACACGTTGGGAGAATCTTAACAAATCAAATAGGGCGATATTAGCTCAGTCTAAAGAATTGACCAATCACGTTTGATTTTACTAAAAGCCGCAGCTGATTGGCTCACATCTATAGCCGTTTTTTTGCAGTAACTAATGTCTGCCGCTAGAGGGCAACATTTAGATGCCTATACAGTACAGAACTGTACTTTAATTTCTTACAGAAATATTTAATAGGTAATTAAGTATATTGGAATGTTAATTAGATATTTTTAGCATTAATGCTAAACAAGTGTCAATATACAGTATATGTCTTATTAATTGTTCATGAACCTTCCAGCTCTGTGATCAGTTCATTCATGTTCTAAATTAATTATTATTTCCTGTTCGTACAGTTATGATTGACTTGCTCATTTATTTACTCATTACAAATAAAACACTTAAAAATGTTGAACTTTAGAGTAAAACACTGTATGATTGTGTGATTAAAAACAGCTTTGAATTGTAAGACAAAATGCACAAATTAGAGATATGCTGGTGAAACTAGAGATGTAAAAGAGATGATATTTGATACTTTTGCAATTGAATGAAAGTCAAAGTAAATAATAGAAACCATAGATACTGTTTGTATTTGTAAAAAAAAAAGTGTTTATTTCACCACAACTTTTTCTGATATCTTGTGAATTAAACTAGACACAGAAATGTTTTAATCCCTGCAGCAGTGACTGGGAGTCTCAGACATGTGGCCTTTACTCTATTCAGATCATTTGAATGTCGTGCAAAGTGCACATTCATCATCTGTGATTTTACACAAAGTCATGCAAAACAGCTCCAAATCCCTCTCAGCCTCACGTTCCGGCTCAGCCGCTCAGAAACTGGACACTTCAGACCCAAAGGCCACCTCATTCTGCAAGAAAGCTCCCAGTTAAAAGAAAACCATGTTCACACATTTGAAGAGAGACCAATAAAGATTCTGTTTGTCGTTTGATGTGAGTTATCTGCTCTGAACGAAGGGCTGCACCGCCTCAGCTGGGCGGGCGTTAAGGTGTGTGTTTGAGAAGGGTGTGTGTGCAGAGGTGGAGGACAGAGAGAGATGCTGCACCTGTGCTCGATCACCTGAGGAGTGGAGACAGAGGAAGAGCAAAGAAGGAGAAGGAGCATGGTGGGACACTTTCACATCTGACAGAAACTTCTTCAGGCAGATCATCAAACCTGAGGTGAGAAAATACTAAAAAAAAAAACAAGACATCAACCCCGAAAAAGTTTAAAATATAATGGATGGGTCCAGTTTTTTTACAAATGAATTATTTTATAACATTTTATAACACAAAAACTGATTAGGTATTAAAAAATAAGCTGTTTGCCAAAAACATATTTTTCCTAATATTTTAAACATTTATCCACAGTTTCTTGTGACAAAATGTAAAATTTAGAACAAACTTTTAACCCAAAATAAACAAAATGGTTACAAAAAAGTAAATAAAAGCTAAGTAAGAAAGATTAAACTCATAATTTACCAATAGGGTTTTTTAGGTTTTACAATGATTATGGTAAAAGAATCATAATGGGAATAATTTTAAAATATTTTTTTAATTTCTGAGGACCTCAAATGTGTTTTTTAATGACCCACAGGGGCTCCCGACCCCAGCTTTTGGGAACCGCAGTTTTTAGAGCATTTGAGCATCAATATTTGAATATGTGCAGCTATATTTAAAGGAAAAGTGCCAAAAATCTAATAGCGTCATATTAAGAAATGAAATGATCACTTTATGGTAAATTAAAAGAAACTATTGTGGAGTTTTTGGTTCAAAATGAATAATTTGAACTTTAAAAAACAGCTTTTTTACAGTTTTCAAATGCTACAGAGGACTCAACCTTTTGAAAGCAGTTTTTGTGACTGTTCTTCTTATTGTGAGTGAAAGTAAACCTGACCTCATTCAGGATTATCACGGGATTTGCCATAAAGGTGATAATCTGATGGACTTTGCTGCCATTAAAAGAAAAAAACAAAACCACCTTCTTTTGATTATGCGAGCAAAGCCCGTATAAAAACAAACAATACCCAGAATTACAAATACTTTGAGTTACGTAAGGGAGGGTTATTAAAAAGGCCAGACAAAGAAAACGCCTCCATCAATTCCCTCAGCGTTTCTGTTCCGGGTCAGCCGTCCCAGGAGTGGAAACCCGAGCGTGCAGAACCTCCTGCTGCAGCTCGGGCCGTCACGCGTCTGAAAACGACGTTTGGCAGCTCGGCCTGCAGCGAGCCTGGTAACTTATTAAAACCAGCGGCCTCCTGTGTGTCAACAGGACGTTTTGTCTCAGAGGTCAAGTCGAAGTCAAACACGGAGCGATAAATACAGAACGTGTGTTTTCCACGGCGCTCAGCAGCTTTCTGCAGGAAAGTCAACAAAAATTAAAAGTTCTGCTTTTTGAACGTGAAGTTTGGAGGAGATGCAACTTTAGCTGCTTCAAACTGCTGCAGAGCGTCTTGAAACAGTTCGACATGAAGGAATGCATATCGCCCGCCACCTTTCACACTAAGCTGTGGCTCAGGGTATGTGTTGGGGATGACTCTCAGCTACTACCACTCCAAGTCGTTATCAGTAAACCTGACTGAGGTGAAGCAGGCACCGTTAGCCATGGCAGCCATTTTGAATCATTCGTATGTTTACAATCTGAAGGTTTCATTAAAATCCACACAGTTGTTTATGAGATATTTTGCTAACAGAGTGCAGACTCCAACAGTTAATGTTAAATTTTTAAGGAATGAGTCGTGAAAGCAGTGGCCCTCAGAGTATTTGAAACACCCTCAGCTACTACCACACCAAATTTCAGGACAAACTGTAAAAAAAAGTTCACTTGGCTATGGCGGCCATCTTGAATCAGGTTGACTTGAAAAGATCAAGTGATTCATTCCTGAAGGTTTCATGAAAATGTGTCCAATGGTTCATGAGCTATTTTGCTAACAGACAAGATATAGCCCGTAACGTGCACTTTTTAAGGGCTGAATGAGAATCTCTGAGCGCACCGGATCAGAACTCTTTGTACTTCATGGTCCAGGTGCTGAGGTCACATGACCCAGAAGAGTTTCTGCAGGAGTGTGTATTTGCATGGGTGCTTCGTGATAAAAGTGACCGCACCAAAGGCAGAAGCTGCACGCCGCTCCGCTTCCTGTAGGCCTCATAAAAGACACTTTGTTGCGTTTCTGAACTCATGAAGGTCCGTTGACGAGCCGCAGCGAGCCCAGAGCGGCTCCGTGTTCCTGCTTTGTGTTCAGGACAAAAGAAAACCTCAACAGGCCTCGCTCAGCCTCACAACCGGAGAGTCCGGTAGTTTTATGACGAATGGACCTTCATTCATGGGTTCATAAGAAGAAATCTGAATGTTTCATTCGGTCGTTCTTCTGAAATGTTTTTAATTAAAATGTAAACATTTTGCACTTATAGCTTAGGATGTTTCCCTTTACACACTGTTTAAAAAATGTAATTAAAAAATTCAGTACATTTCACAACGTGATCAGTGAAGATTAAATTAATGGGAAAAATTTAAACTTTGTGAAACTCAGTGAGATATTTTGATTTAGGAGCAGCCGAAGGGCTCAGAACATTAGCTACAAGCTGCAAAACAATATGTGAAAACACCAGAACAAAAGCTAAATCTAGCCAAATAAAAGCTAAATATTATCAAAAGTGGCTGAAAGCTAAAATTAACAAATCTATAGCTGAAAACTAAACTGATCTATAAAAATTACCAAATGCTAAAACTAGCAAAGCAATAGCGGAAAGCTGAAAATATCAGAAAAGTAGCTAAAAGCTAAAACAAGCAGGACAATGGCTGAATGTAAAACTATCTGAAAGTTGAAAGCTGAAAATATCAGAACAGTGGCTGAAAGCTAAAACTAACCAATCTATAGCTGAAAATTAAATTGATCAGATAAATTACTAAATGCTAAAACTAACAAAGCAGTAGTTGAAAGCTAAAAATATCATTAAAGTAGCTAAAGCTAAAACAAGCAGAACAACTGCTGAAATTCTAAATATCAGAAAAGTAGCTATAAGCTAAAACTAGCAGAACAATAGTTAAGTCTAAAATATCAGAACAGTAAGTGAACACTTAAACTAGCAGAACAATAGCTGACAACAAGAACAGCTGAAAGCTAAAACTATAGCAAACAATTGATTAAAAACAAAAAAAATCAGAACAGTAGCTGAAAGCTTTGAATAACAAAACAACAGTTGTAAGTGAAACACATTAATTAGTAGAAAGCTAATAGGTAAACGCTAAAAGATGTCAAAACAATAGCAGAAAGCTAAACATATCAGAACAGCAGGTGAAAGTTAAAACTAGCAAACATTAGCTGATAGATAAAATGATCAGAACAGTAGCTGAAAGTTTAAAACAGCAGAACAATTGTGAGAAGTTAAAATGAGCACAACTGTAGCTAAAATTAGCAAACTAGTAGCTAAAGGCTAAATATGCTAATGCAGATTTAAAAAAGTATGATGTTTAAGGATTTGAAAATTTGTCATCACATGAGAAAAATAAGGGAAATAACTCCATAAGTATAAAAGCTTTAGAAACTACTGTATATATTTTGTTAACAGCCGAACAAACTGGCCTTTTCTTCATGTATTTTAGCTGTTGCTGTGATGACGCAGTTCAGTTTGTGACTTCTTGATCCATCGTGTGCTTGAAAGTCACGATTCAGAAAACGTCACTCTTCTGTCTCTTGTAATTTAAAACACCAAACCCCGTTCTTCCATCCTGAGCTTCATCATCAGCCGAAGCACCAAGTGCTGAAACGTTTTGCTGGTTTCAGGAATGTGACCGCCGTCAAACATTATCCAAGGACAGACACAAAAAATGGAAACCTCAACATCAGCTGAATAATTTCTCCCCTGCTGATGATAAACTCGGTTAGATTGCAAATAAATAATCTATAAACTAAGATGCAAAACTCAATAACCTCCGTTTACAGTAAAGCCAGGTTTAAATCAACTAATCAGTTATCTTCAAATAGTTTGTTTTTAGAGTAAAAATGGATTTAAACGAATTGAAAGTTCAAAATGTAAAATATTTTGAAGAATCTGTGGAAAAGTTGAGAACTCCAGAATAATCTCACCTGCAGCCTGAATTTAAATCAGGCTTAAAACAGGAAATGATGTCACAGTCGATTTATCCGAGCTCCAGGTGTTAATGCTCAGAGTAAATGTTGTGGATGACTCTCAGCTACCACCACACTGAATTTCAGCCCAATATCTGCAACATTAATTGAAGGAGGGCCATTTTTGTGCAGGTTAGATTCAAGTAGCTGTGGCAGCCATCGTAAATCAACTTGACTTCAAAGGTTAATCAGCTGTAGATGATTATTAATTCATTAGTTTCTGAAAGTTTTATTAAAATCTCTGCAGTGGTTCATGAGATATTTTGCTAACAGACAAACAGCGTTAACTCCAACAGTTCTTGTCCAAGTTTTAAACACAAATCACGCCAGAGCTATTAACTCTCAGAGCATGTGCTGAGGCGAAGTCTCAGCTACTACCTCACCAAACTTCAGCTTGATATCTGCACAGTTGACTGCATTAGAGCCGTTTGCGTGTGCGCCAAGTTTGCTTCGCCTCAGCGGCCATGTTGAATCATATTTTCTTCAACTATTAATCGGTTGTAGAAGTATTTCCAGTTATTGCTGTCTAAGAGTTTCATTAAAATCCCTCTGGTGATTCATGAGATATTTTGCTAACAGACTAACAAGTACAGGCAAGAAAAGCATTATGGCCTTTTGGCAACAGGCAAATTGTTAAAACACTGAAAATGCAACGTCAGCCGAAACGCCTCCACTGACCTTTCCACGTTCTGTTAAAAAAAACAAAAAAAAAACAAAGAAGCATTTTGTTTTTAATTACTTATCAAAACTGGTCGCATCAGACGCTTTAATGGACCTTTGTGCTCTGAACCTGGAATGTGTCACCATCAAACTGCTGCATCAACATCGCCAGAGAAACAAGAACAACGTTGTTTATTTTTAGCACATTCAGTTAAACTTGTGGCGAACAAACGAGGAAACAAGCTGCTGCAGAGGAAAAGCAGAACGTGTTGGACGAGTGAACGGAAGTGGAGGTTTTGTTTGTTAAAAGTTAATGGAATTGTGCAGAACATTTTTCCAAACGCTGCACCATAAAGCTGTTTATGATCCACCAGCTCAGATTTCTGAGTTAATAATTGTTTCGTGGGGAAGTTGTTTGTTTTAGCAGTAATGGTTACCGGGCAGTGGAGGCTTTTGTTTCTGTATTCATAAAAAGCAGCCGAAAACAAACAGTCCCTGCAGCTCGAGCTCATCTTCGCCCTTACATAAGTCTCCCTGCTCAGAGCTGAAGCTGCGGCTCCGCCAGAAGTCGTTTCATATCAAATCACACGGCAGCATGGGGGAGACAGAAGATCCAGTTCAGCTGATCATTAATTTATCAGCTGAAAGCAGAGGGCCGAGTTTGCTCCTCATCACAGACGAGTAAGAGGAGAAAGAGGGCAGCGATGGCTCCTCTTTCGAAGTACGATTCTGCAGAGCAGCAAGAGAACCAGAACAACAAGGCTGTTGTTTGTACGTTAAAAATGATCAAAGAAATGATGACGATGTCTTTGAGAAACCATGTTCACGCTCCTTTCACAGCTTTCAGCTAAAACTGCTGCTAACAGTTGTTTCGTTACGAGTTTTGTTTATATATTTTTAAATGGCTCATTTTAAATGTTCAGTTTTTAAAAATGACAATTGTATTGTGACGACTTGGAAAGTCACTTCAGTTTCTGAACCCTATAGCTTTTGGTTTATCCATTTAAACGGCATGCCCCAAGGATCGATACATGGCCCACTGCTTTTTAGTTAAAATTTTTTAGGTGTTTTTTAACCGACTCAGTGCCTACATTTTAGAGTGGATTTTATTTAATTTTATTTTAATAGTTTTGCTCAGAGCTTGAGAATGTCCAATTTCTCTGGTTAAACTGCACATTTAAAAGCCTAGACACGAAATAATGTAAACTGCTCACCACATTTCTTCCCAGAAATGACAATTGTAGATAATATGGTCAAACTTGGAAAATAACATGCACAACTACAAGATGTCCCACTCAGAATATGCATCTTTTAATAACGACGTTCCACAGGGATCAACACATGGCCCACTGCTTTTTATTTAATTTTTTTTGGTAATTTTAACCGATTCAGTACCTACATTTTAGAGCAGATTTTATTTTCTTCTACTTGTTTTGCTCAAACAACATAAAAGCTTTTTAAAAAAGCATTGATGAATAATGCAAACTGCTCACCGCCTTTCTCCCCAGATCATCTTATGTGAAGAAATGACAAAGTTGTAGACAATTTGGTCCTGCTTTGAAAATAACAAGCAACCATAAGATGTCCCACTCAGAATATGCTTTTTTTTTTTTTTAAATAACGGCATTCCACAGGGATCGACATATGGCCCACTGCTTTTTAGTTTTTAGGGTTTTTTTTGGAGGTAATTTTAATGAACCCAGCACCTACATTTTAGAGGGGATTTTATTTCATTTTCTTTTACTAATTTTGCTCAAAGTTTGAAAATGTTTAATTTCTCTGGTTACACTGAACATTGAAAAGCCTAGCCATAGATGAAATAATGCAAACTCGTCAGCGTCTTTCTTCCCAGATCATTATGTTAAGAAATTACTAAATTTTAGACAATTTGGTCAAACTTTGAAAATAACATGCACTATTGCAAGATGTCTCACACAGGGTATGCATCTTTTATTAATGGCGTTCCACAGGGATCAACACATGACCCACTGCTATTTTTTTTTTCTTTTTTTTTTTTAGGTAATTTTAACTGATTCAGTACCTACATTTTAGAGCATATTTTATTTTATTTGCTTCTACTGGTTTTGCTCAAACAGCATTTGAGAATGTACAAGTTTTCTGGTTAAACTTTTAAAAGCTGATGGAAAAAAAAGCATTTAAAAAGCATTGATGAAATAATGCAAACCATCTTTCTTCCCAGATCATCATATATTAAGAAATTACAAAGTTGTAGATGATCTGGTCAAATTTTGAAAGCAACATGCAACGGTAAGATGTCCCACTCAGAATATGCGTCTTTTAATAATGGCGTTCCACAGGGATTGATACGTGGCCCACTTCTTTTTAGTTAATTTTGGAGGTAATTTTAACCAACTTAACGCCTACGTTTTAATGCCCATTTTTATTCCCTTTTAATTGACTGGTTTTGCTTTTAGGGTGATCAAGAATTCACAAATTTTCTGGATAATTAAAATGTAATTGTACAGTAAACAATTAAAAGCCAGCCATAATTGCTCATCACCTTTCTTCCCGAGATCATCTTATGTTGAGAAATAAAGTTCTAGACGATTTGTTCAATCTTGAAAATCACAAGATGTCATGCTCAAAGTGCTCGTTGTGGATGACTCTCAGCTACTACCACGTCAAACTTGAGCTCAGCATTTGTAAAATTGACTGATTACACTATATTTTTGTGGGCACATATCTATGAGTTGCTGGTGACCATCTTGAAGCAGACTCCAAAAGTTAATCAGTTGTAGAAGCACATCCAATGAGTACTTTCTGGAACTTTCATTTCACTTGGCATGCTAAAGCTGAAGGCTAACCTTTGGAGCAACTATCTTGAACAGTGACTACCATGAGAAGTATGCATTGTGAATGATGCTCAGCTACTACCACACCAAATTCTAAAGCAATATCTACAAAGCTGACTGATGTATATACATTTTTGTGTCTTCTATTGTGCACTGGCTGTTGCAGCCATTTTGATTTGGGCTCTCTAAAAACTATTCAGTTGTAATGCTACATCAAATGATTATTTCCTAAAAGTTTAATTGAAAACTGTCAATTGGTTCATGAGATATTCTGCTAACAGACAGAATTGACTCCATCAGTAAATAGAAAGTTATTGCTCAAATTATGTGTTTGAAATCAGTCTCAGCTACTACCAAACTGTAGGTCAATACATGTACAATGGACAGAGTTATAGTCATTTTTGTGCTTGTTAAGTTCAGTTTGTTGTTGCAGCCATCTTGAAAAGAAATGTCTCCAAATGTTAAACAGTTCGAGTCATTCCATATCTGAGAATTTCATTAAAATTTTTATAGTGGTTCATAAGATATGGTGCTAACAGACATCCAAATATACACATTAACACAAACAAAAGCTTCCAACTAAAACAATAATAAAAAAAAACACTTAAAGGATAAGCCCATTAAAGACCATAGAAAACTGAAAGCACATTCTTGGAAAATAGAGATTTCTGAACAAAATGAAAGGAAATTAAAATAATAGACGTTTGTTTAAAAAAAACAACAGAGAAAATTTGGCTTGAGGTAATTAAATATACTGTATATAGAAAAATAAGTTAAACATAAGTGATTAGTAAAATAAATTAAGGTGTAGGTGGACTGAAGAGAAGCAGGAGATGTGGACTGCAGATGATCCGGGCGAGGAGACGTTGCTTTGGGTCGGTGAAACAGAAAGACGAGTGAATAAAAGCAGCACATTTCCTGTCGTGATGATACGAAGCTGCACGTCAGGAGGAGATGGCAGTCATTACCTCCTCAGGAAATGACCAGCTGCACATTTTCTCACCCCATCAACACAAAATGGTTCGCTGATGATGAGGTCATTTTTCAGGATAGAAAAAAAAAAACATTACAACTTTTCTTCAAGTAACTCTAAGTCAGCTGTGTGTGCTCCACAGGCTCAGGTGGTTTAAATCCAAGGACCATGTTGGTTCCAGACGTGTTGTCAGTGTGTGAAAATGAAAGTTTATCCTTATGGACTGGAGGTTAAAAATATTAGAAGCCTTTCCTGCTGCCTTTGAGTCAGTTTGACCCACAGGCAGCAGGAGGTTAATTGTCAGTTCATGGCTGTGCAGCGGTTCCCAAACATTCCCGAACAGTGTCAGAGACTTTAAAACAGAGACTCTTGGTAAACTGAGCCGTCCGAAATTATCATAAATGGTAGAAAAGTTTCACCTCCTAAAAGGAATGACCAAAACAACTAAAATAATGTGCCATCTAAAATGAATTACTGTAAGTTTTAGAAAAGCTGCACCTCCTGAAATGAAATGCTGTAAATACCATATTTTTTGCCATATAAGTCGAAGTTTTTCTTTGCATAATTTGCATGCCCTGTGACTTATACACCGAAGCGACTTATTTATGGATTTTTTCCCATATTTATAAACCAATTTTTGGCTGAGATATGACCGTTTTCATTCATTCTCACTGAAAATAGTTAACACTACCATTTACAGCCACTAGATGGCGCTAGAGTTGTATGGCATGCCGTTATGTCTTGTAACACGTAAAAGTGTCTATTAATGACACAATCAGCTTGCCATAGTCTGCTGCCTGGAGCAACCATCAAATCAGCTTCATTTCACTGCGCCGCCTCAGTGAAATGCAGCTGATTTAGACTGAGACACACCTCCACTATAATGTCAATCAAACAAATAATTGTTTTTAATTGTTAATCTTGTTAAAATCCTCCTCTGCAAACCCCCTCGGCTGCCATTTGGCAGCCAATCGATTTTTGGCACATCGGCCCACATTTCCAGGTTGTCAGTGGCGACACGTAACAAACGCAACGTGTCAACGGTGACACATAACAGATGCGACGTATACGGCGAAGCGACGTCTATAGATTTTTCCACTTTATTAGACATATTTGGACTGATGCGACTTATAGGGTTGCACAACGTGTACGGCGGGAAATACGGTACTAAAAAAGTGTGCCACCTGACATAAATTACTATAAATGATAGAAAGGCTACGCCTCATGAAATGAATTACTGTAAATATTAAAATAATTGAACTTGCTGAAATGAAATAGAGAAATTACCAGAATAATGTGCAGAATAAAATGAATTACCATAAGTGTAGAAATGCTGTGCCACCTGAAACAAATGACTAAACATTCAAAAAGCTGCACCACCTAAAATGAATTTACTTAAAAGCTCCATGATCTATGATAAACCTGTAAATTGTATTAAAGTGATGCTTATTACAATCATTTAACCAACCATTTTTGTGACAGGTAAGGGTGATTATTTGTGGCAGCCATCTTAAATCAGGTTGATAAAACAACAACTTTTAGCATAGAATAACTAAATTTAAGGATTTGCTGGTTTTCAAAGGCCTATCTTCAACACTTCCCTTTAGACGCACCGTGTCAGTGTTGGGTGTTACCTGCAGTTTAAACGTTTGCCGTTTGATTTTCAGGTCCATCCTCCAGTTCCTCTGTTGGTGCCATCATGGCGGACTCAAGCTGGTGGAAGCTGACCTTCTCACGCAAGAAGAAATCTGAGCCCAAAGTTCTGTACGAGATCCCAGCGGAGCACGGCAGCAACAACAAGGAGCAACCGAACCCTCCCGCAGACAACAAGGACAGCCAGTTCAACGCCAAGCTGGAGAAGATCGTGGATAAGTCTGCCACCAAGGGGCGCCACGTCAAGGTCTCCCACTCCGGTCGCTTCAAGGAGAAGAAGAAGGTCCGAGCCACGCTGGCCGAGAACCCGAGTCTGTTCGCGGAGCACCACCAAAGCAACGAGAACCATAAAAAGAAGGCTGACATTTAGCGGATCGGAAACGTGTCATAAACCACCTGAGCACCCTTTGAAAGGAGTTCAGAAACGCCCGGGTAGATACTGTAACCAACCGATTCCACACACCGGATCACAAAACCAATCTTTAGATGATCTCAGATCAGTTCTGGAGGCAACTTCCTTCAGATTCTAAGGAGATGAATCCATAAACCAAATGTCTGTCAGCTTCCTGCTCCCTGAGGTGTTTCACGCCCATCAGCCACTTCATTAGATGCACCTCGCTGGTACCGGGCTGGACCCTCGTACGCCTCCAGAACTGCCGTCCTTCTTCAGGGCATAGATTCAACAAGACGCTGGAAATGCTCCCCAAAGATCTTGGTCCATACGCCATCAATGATGAGAATCTCCTGGACCAAGACATCCTGAAGGTGGACTGGACTGAGATCTGGTGACTCTGGAGGCCACTGGAGTCCACTCAACAAAGACTCTATGGTTTTCCAACCTCTTATTGTCCAGTTTCTGTTCCTAACTGGGAGGAGTGACACCTGCTGTGGTCTTCTGCTGCTGCAGCCCATCTGCTTCCTGGTTGTCGTGCCTTCTGAGATCATTTTCTGAATATCTTGGTCGAGCCGCCTTCACCTTCATGACATCTCAGCCCAGTCCGCCCATTCTCCTCTGACATCGAGGCAGTTTTCTCCTTTTTGGACCGTTCTTTGTGAACCCTAAAGATGGTCGTGCATCAAAATCTCAGCAGATCAACCGTTTCTGAAATACTCAGACCAGCAACTTTGTTTTAATTATTTTATTTCTTTATTCTCCAACTTTCCAACAAAGTTTTGTGAAATTTCCCTAAAACAGTTACATCTTGTTGAGAGACATACAATTGGCAAATATGTAGCTTTGATTAATCTCTATACCTTCCAGTGGTTCCAACAGTGGTCCTTGAGGAACACCATCCTGCATGTTTCAACTCCTTGCTCCAACACACCTGCTTCAGTGATTTAATTACTTCCTCGTGTTCTGCAGAAACCTGTAAATCACCCATTTATTAAAATCAGGAGCAGAGAAACAACTAAAACATGCAGAATGGTGTTCCTCAAGGACCACGGTTGGGAACCCCTGATTTAATGAACTAATCAAGACGACTGTCCAGAAGCTGCAGCGTGAAGAATAACGAGTGATCGCGTTACAAATTGAACTCTATGTCACGTTCAGAGCCACTTAATGCAAAGTCTTAAAGACCAAACGAAAATAGAAACGACACATCTCGAAGGGCTAAGCCTGATCCGTGCAATATCTTCCACGTTTATGTTTTATATGTCCTTAAAATTAAAGTTTGCATGTAAAATTTGCGACTGGATGCCAACTGTCACGTGTGTTTTGCAGCGGACATTTCCACCTAAACGTCTTCTCCGAGACTTTAGTCTGCCGTGTTTGTTTACCTACGCAGCCAGCCTTGTGTAGGACAACCCCTCCAGGTTTTCAGTGGATTCAGATTTGTTTACATTAAGTGCAGACCCGCATTAAGAAAGGGTTCTCTGAAGGAAACTTTTTCAAACGTTTTCCATTTGTTGTAGTTCTGCAGAACCTTTTTTTAATGTGATTTCTACTTTGCAATGAGTACCTTTCAGCACGTAAAGAGGTGCCGCCACGTGATTGGCTGAGCAGCAAACAATCCAACAGGTGAACTTAATAAAGCAGCAGGTGGGTGCAGATTTTAAGAATCAATCGCTGAAACAGTCATTAAAGTTGAAACTCATCCATTTTTGGTAATATTGTTGAAAATTTGATATTGATATAAAATATTAGGAGATTTGCCTTGTCGTTTAGTAAAAATAAAAGTTAATTTTGTTTTATGACCAAACCCCAAAATAAAAGCTTCATTTTCAAGACTGTGCCTGAAACATTTTCAGTGCCCGCTCCGAAAAGGTTAGAAGCCAAACAAAATGGATAAAAGAGAATTTTTCACAAATTTCCTAAAAATAAAAGATTTTTATCAAAGAATGTTCTTACAACTGTGTTTTAGGGTCGTTGTAAACAAAAAATAAAAAAATAAAAATGAGGAGTTAGTGGGCAGAATCAGAAGAAATTATTCCCAAATGTTGACGTTAATGTCATACTTGTTAATTAAAACAATGTTTTTCAGGATAAATTTCTACATTTACAAGCAAGAAATTGATCTTCTAAAGACAAACTGGTGAAAAAAGTAAAAACTTTTAGAATTAAAGTTCTTAAATTACAAAAAGAGGCATTTGAATATTTAAGTTGTATATTTACAGACAAAACAAACAAAATGAAGTATTTTCTGGCAAATTTAAGAGTTTGTCCTGAAATTAATTTTTTTCTTCACTCATTTATAACTTTCATATCAGAGATTATCATATTTGTTTTTACTCCTGAACTTAATAAAAAAGTGACTTTTTAAATTGCAAATAGAAGCCTTTTTAACATAAGAGCATATCCGAGGTTTTATGTAAATATATGACGTTAACGTTTGAGTTTCTGAGATTTTTCTCAGAATTTGGCCACGCCCACAAGCTCCTTTCCATATTTTATTTACAACGGCCCAAACAATTGTGTGCTTTTTTAAAAAGTCATTTAACAAATGCTTTAACACTTTAAAGTTGATGTTTTTTATTTTGGTAGAAAGTGTTTGCTTACGTTTTTGTTTAAGTGTTTTTATACTAAATAGGTAATGGATAAATAAAGATTTAATTATTGTGAATTTTGATCATGAATTGTAAATGTTTGGGTTTGGATGGCTTCAGATTGTTTATTTTTTGTGGTATTTACTTTGAATAAAGTGAAAAATGCTGCAACAAGATAAAAACATTAGTATCTTTAGATCAAAAAAGTAAGTTTCTGCTTTACGCAAACGGATCTTGGTGCCATCACTGTGTCTCTTTTTTACAATCAAGGTGATTCACCTGAGCCACTGTTGGCAGGCTGTCGCCATGGCGACGGTAAACAGACACTGATACCTGACACTCAGCGCTGCGGTTCTATATTTCATTTATAAAGCAGAATCCTTAAGGACAGCAGGGATCAAACATCCTGCAGAACATTTGACTTTAGCTCCTCTGGACTTCTGCTGACACCTGCTGGGCAAGCGTTCAAAACTAAACTTTATTTGTATTTTCATGAACAAACACAACCTCTCTTTTACAAGACACACGTCAGCCGACAACGTCAGAGTCTTTAATGTTGTTAAAAGTGTTACAGGAAAATTTAGCTAATCATAAATTATATGTTCATTTAGTAGCCGGACTAATAGAGTGAATCTTTATGAAGCATTCAAATCATAAATCAAAATATTCAGCTGTTTCAGGACAATCCTGCTATGATGTTTGGCATTGGTGCAACTTTAGCTTTTTTACACATTTAGCATTTTACATCATTTTTTTCCTTGTAGAAAATGAACTGAGCTCATTTTCCATCCTTCAGATATTTAGATCTCTTTACTGCTCCTTTCACATTTCGTTCTGGTTCAGCTTCTTTCAGCTTGCTTGTCCAAATTTTAAAAAATTCAGCTACTTTCAGTTAATTTCAGCTGTTTTTTTTTCTCAGCTGTGTTGTGCTCCTTTCAGCTTCTTTCTGCTAACTACAACATTTGTGTGCTTATTCTAGCTTCTTTCTGCTAATTTCAGCTTGTTATGCTCCTTTCAGCTTATTTCTGCAAGCTTCAGTTTTTTTCTGCTGTTTCAGCATCTATTTAGCTGTTTTAATGCTAATTTAAGGCTTGCAGCTAATTCCACATTTTTTTGCACGCATTTCAACATTTTGCAGTATAATTCAGCAAAAATGGCTCTCTCCACTTCCTTCTGGTTATTTCAGCTTCTTTCTGCCATTTTAGCTACTTTTCAGATTTTTTTTCTTTCTTTTTTGTTGCTCATTTCAGTTTTTTCAGATAATTTCTATTTTTTGTGCTCATTTCTGGTTCTTTCATTGGGCAAACATTCTTTCTGATTTCTTCTGCTAATTTAAGCTTGTTCTACCCTTTCAGCTACCTTTTTAGCTAATTTTATTTTATCTGTTTTCAGATCAATTCAAGTTTTTCATGGTAATCTTTGTTACTTTCAGCCTTTTTTACCCTCTTTCTGCTAATTTCAGCTTGTTATGCTCCTTTCAGCTTTTCCTGCCATTTCAGCTATTTGTTAGCTGTTTTTGTGCCAAATTTATCTTTTTCAGTTAATTCTACTTTTTTCAAGCTACAGTAATTTTAGCTCATTCCACTTACTTTGGGTAGCTTAAGCTTAATTTCAGCCTTTTCAATTATTTTTTGGTGCTAATTTCAGCATTGTTAGCCAATTCCTTAATTTCTGTGCTCATTTCTGCTTATTCAAACAGAATTCAGGCTTGTTCTTCCATTTCAGCAACATTTCAACATGTTTTTAGCTAATTTCAGCAAGTTCTTCAGAAATAAACATTCACACTACATTTTCTCGGGAAATGCAATTTCTCTACTTACTTTGTACTTCTTAATATCAGCTAAACAAATTTAAAATGGATGAAATATGATGAAAGTATTGGTATTGTCCTAGTCATAAATTTCTAATATGTCTTAAAACAGCTGGAAATATAACATTTCTTTTAATTAAAAAAATATCAAAAACTGAAGTTAAGTAATGAAGATTAAATTTATGGCGGTTTTAATTTTTAAAACTTTGTCCTACGAGAACTGATTTTATTCTAAATGAATAAATATGTGGAAAAAAAGGAAGAAAAACTTAGGTACAAATCATATACAGCGCTGTGCAAAAGTCTTAAGTCATCCCTCATTTCTTTCTTTCATTCTAAGCAACTAGACTTTCTTCTAATCTGTAAATATTCTGGAATTAGTCTTCAGGAAGTTTTATTTGCACTTTTGTTGCTTTTTCAACAAGTTTGAGTTTTTCTGCCTTAATATTTTCTAATAAATGTTTTGTTTCTCCCCCCATTATTTAAAGTTTTTTCACTTTGACTCCAGCATCAGTCGTGCATAAAGGAGCTCTAAAAAACGCCAGCGTTTCGCTGACGGGGAACTACTCGCAGGAGTTGTTTGGCTGCTGCACGTACTCAGAGAAACGGTAACGGTCTGCACTTATTCTGAGGTTAAACTGATCATTTTTCTCATAACTGGACACGTGCAGTTGTGAAAATCAGCTAATTTTACCCTAAAAGATAAATAAAATGATAATCTGTGGATCATCTGATGAGGACGTGCTGGTCAGAAAACTTCACTTTTCTTGATTTACAGTAAACGGATGAGTTCAAAGACGATGAACAAACTGAACGGTTCCCAGCTCTACCTTTAGATGTTTTTATTTCAAGGTCACGAGAAGTTCAGGAGGAACCGCCGCCGTCTCGTGGCGGTGCTCACGGAGAGAGTCGCTGGTACACCCATCCTCCCGCTGCTCCTCTCTGGAACTCGCCGAGCTTCTCTCCGACCTCCTTCTTTGTGAAGACGATCCGGTCGTGAAGCCTGTTGGTCTGACCCTGCCAGAACTCGATGGAGGTCGGTTTGACCAGGTAGCCGCCCCTAAAACCATCGCCGACAGAAAGAAAGGACCAGAAGAGGTTCACAATATTCTATAAATGCATCCCGTGTTTCTCCTGAGAGTTAACGTAGACAGTGTACTGAAGTACGGAAGACTGGAATGGACAAAATTA
>JARVGQ010000610.1:28893116-28907936 GCA_031762355.1 Hypsolebias martinsi | reverse complement strand
GGATGAACCAGTCTTTGCCGTAATGTATTTTGGGGTTTAAAAGCCACTGGGACGTTGTGTTTAGAAAATAAACGTCTGTTTCTCTGAAACTCCTGCAACATACGGAACAAACCTTCATATCCTTAGCACTGTTTACAACCTTTTACTGCTCCTTTCACATGTTGTTCTAGTTCAGCTTTTTTCAGCTTCCATGTGCAAATTTTAAAATTATCAGCTACTTTCAGTTAATTTCAACTGGATTCTTCAGCACTTTTAAGCATCTTTTCAATTCCTTTCTGCTAACTAACAATTTTTTGCTTCTAACTTCTTTCTGCTCTTTAAATCTGCAAGTTTCAGATTTTTATACTATTTCAGCTGCCATTTGGCTATTTTATGCTAATTTAAGCTTTTTCTGCTAATTCCATATTTTTTTCATGCCTTTTCAGCCTAATTCAGCAAAATGTGTTCTCTCCACTTCTGTTAATTTCAGCTTCTTTCTGCTTTTTAAGCTACTTTTCAGCAGTTTTTTTGTTGTTGCTTATTTCAGCTTTTCCAGATAATTTCCACTATTTTGTTCTAATTTCTGCATCTTTCAGCCTAACTGGGCAAACATGTGTTCTTTCTGTTTTCTTCTGCTAATTTAAGCTTGTTCAACCTTTTCAGCTACAGTTTTTAGCATTTTTGTAGGTAATTTCAGCTAATTTCAGCTGTTTTCATATAAAATCAGGTTTTTCATGGTAATTTCTGCTTTCAGCCTAATTAACAGCTAAATGCAAATTTCAGCTTGTTGTCCTCCTTTCTGCTTTTTCTGCTCTTTCAGCTAATATTTAACTGTTTTTAAATGTAGCATTTTCATCTAATGCCATGTTTTTGGAACTCCTTTCAGCTCTCTTATTTCTGATAGTTTAAGCTTATTTCTGCATTTTCAGCTAGTTTTCGGGGGGGGGGGGGGTTCACCTTTTTTTAAGCTAATTTACTAAGTTTTGTGTTCATTTCTGCTTATTTAAACTATTTCAGCAAATATCTGTACTTCTTTCTCCTATCTTAAGTTTGTTCTTCCATTTCAGCTACATTTCAGCAAGTTTTTAGCTAATTTCAGCTGTTTTTCCAGCAAGTTCTTCTGTAATAAGCATTCACACTTCATTTTCACGGGAAATGCAGTTTTTCTGTACTTTTTCAGTAGTTTGTCTAACATTCAGATATTGTGCAGATGTGGCAGGTCGCATTGCTTTATTTCCATGAGTCAAGCGGGACACAACGTTCTCTCTCAGTTCATGCCCCTGAAACTAGGACAGGGTAACGTCTCTTTGTGTCGCACATCTAAAGTTCCCTCGCTGCTCTCTGAAGTGCAAATAAACCGTAGTGAGCAGGAGCAGCACGCCTTACACCCATTAGCATCAAATATAGTGTGAAGGTGACGCTACAGGAGAGGCAGAGGTGATGGGACACAGCTTTCTGGATGTAAACGAAGCTTTAGCTTATTGACACAACAGAGTAATGCAGACATCAAAAGTAAACTTTGAAAACCTGAAGGTTATGTCACATCAAGTTGTAGTCATGAGATGGTTTACCTGCTTTGATTCTGGTTAACTCCTCAAATGGTTCCTACCAAACAAACTGAACTTAGTCTATTGATTCTCTGCTTATCAGATTAATGTCTGCATGAGTGAAAATGGAGCGGTGCACTGAAGAAAAATGAATCTGGGTACTCAGGGGTGTAATGATGTATTGATCTGCAATACATTTTTACTTTTCTATTAGTCCGTTTATGGATAAATATGTTTGTGCTGCGTTTTTATCTCACCTGCTGCCGAGAGGAGCGTCCAAGTCCTGACTTTAACGACAAGAGTGGAAAAGATTAGGAGTCAACCAAACTAACGTTGGTTTCTCCATTTCTGAGAGCGGTCTAGATGCTGCAGCTTTACTCAATTCACTGTTGATGGATATAAGTGCTGTCTAAATACCTAAAAGTGGCCCCAGGATGTCCCCATCCTAAAAAAATCTTAATGTACCAGTATCTAAAAGTATGGCCTTAAAATGTCTTAAATGAATTGGAACAAAAATTCAAGTTGGTCTTAAATACGTTACTAAAAGATCTTAAAATTTGTCGGAGCAGGACTGTTTAATCTCATATGTAATTTGATTTTTGTTTTGTTTTTGTTTTTTTTGGCCGTGGGACTTTTGTGCCAGGCAGAGTCTTGGCATTGAGTCGCGCGCAGACTTCTTCCTTTCATTCTGAACACATTTCTTTTGTACAGTCTATTGTTCAAATGGACTGTGACTTGAGGTGGCTGAGGCTACTTTCTACTAGCTGCTGATGTATATAGCTTGCTAGCTAGCTGTTCTGTGACTAAATCTCTATCAGAGATGGACAAAACACTGAGTACAAGGAACTGGTGGACCGCTTTGTGGCATGGTGTGGAAACAATCATCTCATCTTGAATGTAAACAAAACAAAGGAGATGATTGTAGAGTTCAGGAGAAACAGGAACAGTCTTTATCACTATTTCCATCATGGGAGGAGAATACCTTGGGGTTCACCTGGAAAACTGACTGGACTGGAGATGCAACAGTGAAGCCATCTACAAGAAGGGACAGAGCAGACTGTACTTTTTGAGGAAGGTGAAGTCCTTCAGTGCTTGCAGCAACATGCTGTATATCTTCTAAAAGTCTGTTGTAGAGAGCGCTATCTCTTCTGCCATCATCTGCTGGGGTAGCAGCACCAGAGCAAGTGACTTAAAAATGATCAACAAGCTCATAAAGAAGGCTGGCTCAGTTCTGAGGACTCCTCTAGAACCTTTGGAGATGACTGTACAAAGAAGGATTCTTCATAAAATGAAGAACATTATAGACAACCCTCAGCATCTTCTTCATCAGACTGTCATACAACAATAAAGTGTCTTCAGTCAGAGGCTTCTTCAGATCCATTGTAGGACAAACAGCTACAAGAGATCCTTTATGCCCACAGCCATCAGCATCTAGAACAACTCTTTAATGAAACCAGGATGAGGCGTTACAACAACATTTAATTTCCATCTGAGATTAATAAAGTATTTTTGAATTGAATTTGAATATCTCATGTTACAACATGGACACCACAGCTTATCAAGTGCGGCCTATATATATATGTACAATTTTTTTTTTCCTTTTAACTTTAGTGGGCGTGGCTTACATTCTGGTGCGCTCAATAGTTCGGAAATTGCTCTACTTAAGAAGGTTGTTCCATATTTTTAAGAAAAGTCACAAGTTTCAAGCAATATGTTGAAAAAGAACAACCTTTCTGATGATGAAAGATGTGAAATAGTGCAAGGTCTTGCAGCAAACAGAACAACATTGAACATTTTACAAAATATTAACAGAAACCATCGTCCTATAAAAAGGTTTGCATGTGATTTCAAGTTCAGATTTGTTCAGATAAAAGTGCTAAGCATGGATAGTTTCTGACAGGCAAATGTGTCAAATTCAAAGAGCAGCTTAAAAAAAAAAAAGCCACCGCTGAGTAGCAAACAGGTTTTTAAAGTTAATGGTGTCTGAGGAGTTTCAAGAGCCTCAGGATGCAGGATCCTCCAGAGGCTTGCATTTGTACAAAGAGTTGTAGTTTAACCTCCATTAACTAACACCCACAACAAGAAGCCACTGCAGTGAGCTCAGAAGTACACAAAGACTAACTTTAAAACAGTTTTCATACACTCACACGTGCCATAGATGAGAGTTAATCAAAAGACTCCTATGTTCGTATGCAACTAAAAACATTTTTGATTGTTCTCCCCGCAAAAAAACAAAAAAGATACAGAATTACATTTTCAAGTCTTTAAATGAGTGTATTGAAACTTTGTTGTGCATAAAAATCTGAAAGAGTGTATTTTGAGTTATTTGATAAAAATATATGTTGTTGACATCACAGGTAGTTTTGTTTCATAAAGTTAATGTAAAATATCCTGATGCATGCTCCATAATCCAAGTACGTAGATAAATCCAACAATCTAATAATCTACCGGTAATCTACGGTAACCCTTGTTAAATCTGTGTAAACTTTTTATATGACTGTTGTGGAATGAAAAAAAAAATCTGTTGACTGCCTCTTAGACAGTGTTGCCAGACTGGTAGTTTTCATTCTGATTTTGCTGGGAACTCAGAAGATTTTTTGTTGGATTGTTGCATTTTGCCACATATTGTTAAATTACCTTGGCTTGTACTGATGTGCGTTCATGTTCAAACAGTAAATTTACTGTAACTATATGTTGACTGGGTGGATATTTGTCTGATGTGGTGGTTTTTAACACATTTTTGGGCTGGAAAACCTCGACTCTATCTGGCAACACTGTAGGTTGTGAATAAAAACTGTCACCGTCTGGACGGCGCTCCTCTCCTCGGCTCACAGTCTGTTTTTACAGAGGCCAAACAGATTATTACAAGTTTGTAGCAGGTTCTGCTGTTTCAACTGTTTTTCTTTTATTTTTTAGAAACCATTTATGTTCTGTTTTGAATTACATCACTTTCCTTAGTAAAAAGTTAATATTTGATTAACCTTTTCAGGTAAGCTATTTATGACATGCTCCAAGTTGTATTTTAGCCAGATATTTATGAATTTCCCATTATAATACTGAAATAAAATGCCAAAATAAGGATTACTGGCTCTCTAAAGGAGGATGTGAGAAATGCAAACTCAGATTTGCAGCAGCCGTCTGGCTCTGCTTTGGTACAGATGTAAAAAAAATGTGTTTCAAAATCACAGGGATGTGTATTACTCTGTAAAATCAGTTTCATTTGACTTCACAATAAAACTATCACAAAATCAGAAATAGCACATTTTAACATCTTTAGAAATAAAACCATAATTACATTTTATTGCCACAGTTACACGAGGAATAAGTCCTGGTGGCTAAATGTGCAGGGGGTTCACACATCCGTTCAAAATGTGCAAATAGATGTGCAAAAGCATGAATAAAATCAAAATGTGCAAAGTATGAAACATGCAGATGCATAAGGTCTAAAACAAAAGTGTCCAAAATCATTAAGAGGAAGTTAGTTTGAGTAGTACACCTGATCTGAATCAAAGGGTGATCAACGCTTCTGCAGAACGTGAAGAGAATTGAATCAGTGCGATGGAGCAGGGAAACAAGTGAAACACACACGACTGTCCCTGGAGGCCGAGGACTGGACCCCTCTCTCCTGGTGAAGGTTTATAAGGAAATAAACTGTTTTTTTATGACACGTGTGTAGTCGTTTGGACTTCAGGGCCACCGTACATGAGGGACTGAGGGGACAGTGACAATCCTGAACCACCTCAAGGTTCTGGAGGTGCAAGGATTAAAATAAAACTTTATTAATCCTGCAGGAAATGGTTGTGTCAAGAGTTTCAATACAAGGAATCACACAAGATGTAAAATAAAGAGAATATTTAAAAAACAACAGAGGTATAAATACACCAACAGTTAAGATCCTGGATTATCAAGATTCTGGAGCCAGTTAGCTTCTCAGCAGAACTGATGGACTTGTCCATGAGCTGCTGGTTTGTTGTTAAGGAAGTTCTTTAGTAGCTCACACAACAAACACACGGACACCGTGCAGTGTGGGGATTGATCATTTTAATAGAAAAACATTTGTTGCAAACTCACTTTGTTGCACATAAAGTTGCTCCTCTGATGATGAAGTCTGAGCATGGAGGGGTTATTTGTGATGAAGTCAGGTGTGGTGAAGCATGTGAGGGTAGGGCAGGACAGTGAGGAGATGTGCAGTAGAGGTTCCAGGTGGGAGTAAAGGGATCGGCGTTGAACCCTTTTCAGTGGTGATGGACAAATGGACAGGAGGGAGTACTCAAGCGCTTCGACTTGTGGAAAACATCTGAAGTGAGAAGGTGGAAGAGAGTCTGGAGAGAAGAGGGATGAACGTCAGGAGAAGGGAGAACATCCATGTTCATGGAAGAGAAACAGCTGCCAGGAGGTGGCTGAGGGTGGACCACCCAAAGAGAGGCAGGCCGGCTGGAGCGTCAGAGCTCGTGACAGGACGGGAGCTGCAGGAGGAGGAGGTGCACGTCCACCTGAGGGACAGGTCAGGTCTGAAGACAAAGTTCGAGGCTGAGATGGTTTGGACGTGAGCCGAGGAAGGACAAAGAGTGATGGACATGGAGTCCACAGAAGGTTGGAGTGAAGCAGGATCTGCAGAACGCTGGAGAAAAGGTGAGATGGAGGCAAACGATCTTCAGCGGAGCGGCCAAGAGAAGACGACGATGAGCCTTTACAATTTCAATTATTCTAAAGTTGTTTTAAAAAAACAAATACACAAAAAGAAACACTCGCCAAGTGGAAGCTTTAATCTCATGGATTAAAAAAACAAATACACATTTATTACACTTTGAATAAATAATCTCCTCTCATTTGTTTCTATATTGATGAGTCAAAGTTACTGATCCCTGCTGCTCCTTTTGTCCAGTTTGGGGTTAAATCTCTAAAATCAAAGTCCCATTTGTTCATTGCAGAAGAACATGTGACAAGTTCTGTATAATTACTGACGTTTCCAGCAGGGCTCCTTCCTGAGGCATCTGAAAGCACCGATGTAGTTTCATGTAAGATGTTGCCTCATATGTCACGCCACAGAAACCAGAGCACCTAAAACTGAAAACCAACATCGTCTACACATCAGGGTTCACGTCAGTCGCTTCCAAAACACCAACAGGAATTAAAATTTCATCTTGTTTAATTGCACTTAAAAAATAAACCTCCTATTGTCCATTTATTAAAGGACAACAACAGAACTTAACCGGTCATATGTGTAGATTTTATATCCTTTCTGCTTTCACCATATCCTGATGTTTGAGGTTTTACATATAGAATAAATAATTTGTCCTTTGTGCATCAACAATAACTTCAAGACCATTTGTAATAACTTTATCTGTACAATTTAGGTTGTTCTATAATGAAACGTCATAAATCATAAACCTAATATCTATCAAAATAAAATGTTTCGCAGTGCAACTGCATCCATTGCAAATAAAACCAGTAAATATTATTACTCCTGTTTGTTTCTTGTATTGGAGAGTCGTCGGAGCGTAGCGGCGTGGGGGCGGTCCTGGGAATAATGTGACCTCTGGAGCTCACGGCCCTGAGCGGTCTTAGATCTCAGGGGGCCACAGTTCCTGGAGGCCACGCGCTCAGGGGCCGGACATCCAGCAGTTGGTGTTTGTTTCATGGTTTAAAATCTAGTTTCATTTAAAAAAGAACCCGTTGGTCGAACTGAGATCATCCGGAGGCCTGAGTCGGCCCCCGGGCCAGCAGTTGAATCGCCCTGACCTAGATTTTTGTGTTGTTTGAACCTAATTCTTGTTGATTGATACAGAGTTTTTTGTGTGTGTGTGTGTCTCTGTGTAAATATCCAAACGTCAGAGGGGGTTATGTTCATGACACAAGCGTGTACAGATGTGAGCCCATGAACACGCCATTTGAAAATCTCAAACGTGACAAAGTGTTTGTAGAATCTGAAACAAGAGCTCTGGGAACTCAGGCACTTGGTGCGGTGGATTTCCTGTCTTGCCACACAAACGCTTGTCTGGTGAATAAGGAGTGACCTTTGACCCCCCACTGTTACTGGTCTGGCCCTGGATGAGCGAGCAGAAACCTACCTGATAATAGGCTTGTCAGGTAAACTGGCCTAAAATTTATCAGCAAGGAATTTGCATAATTAACTAAATATTTGGCTCGGACCTAAATATTTAACTTGCAAGATAAATATTTAGGTCCGAGCTAAATATTTAGTTAGCAAATTAAATATTTAGTTTAGGAATTAAATGCTTAGCTTATAAATTAAATATTTAGCTTGGAAGTTAAATGTTTAGTTTGAGAAATAAAAATTTAGCTAGTAAATTAAATGGAAATTCAATATTTAATTTATGCCTAAACATTTAGTTTCCTAACTAACTATTTAACTTGCAAGTTATTTAGTTTGCAAATTAAATATTTAGTTTAGGAATTAAATGTTTAGCTTATAAATTAAATATTTAGCTTGGAAATTAAATGTTTAGTTTGAGAAATAAAAATTTAGCTTGTAAATTAATTGGAAATTCAATATTTAATTTATACCTAAACATTTAGTTTACAAACTAACTATTTAACTTGCAAGTTAAGCATTTAGCTTGTAAATTAAATATTAAGTTTGGAACATGAATAACATAAAAAATATGACTTTGAAAAAAAAAAACATAGTTTTTTCAAATGAAAAGCTAAATAAACCAAAATATAGGTGCTAATTTTTGACTGTGTGACTTTACAAACGACACCCCATAAAATTTAGGCTGAAATACGACGAGTTTAGTTTCTGTTGTCAGAGTTGATGGGTCTGATGTAAAGATCCAGTTCTTGTTGTGATCATCAGCTGATCAGATCCGTTCAATCCCTTCATTTTTCTTTCTAAAAAGACTGAAGTCGCCCTGACTGACACTGCCGGGGTTTGCCTCCCCCCCAGGTGTTGTCCGAGGCCATTAGCACACCTGGAGAGGAGTGAGGAGCAGATCTCTGATCGGCTCCGACTGCAGCCTCACTCTTTGTTTCTGTCAGCGGGCGGGAGCCGGGCCCTGTCAGCCAGTGTCACCACACCACCGGCCCTGATACCGGGGGGGATTCAAAGTGTCTGTCCGGTCACTTTGTGCTTCCTGTTTTCTTTGGTCTGTGGGTGACAGCACCTCGGCTGTGCGCCTATAAGTGCACGAGGGCGTCCTCAGCGACCCACTTCCATCTCACCGGGCTCTGCTTCAACCGGACGGCAACAATTTGGGATTATTTTTCCAAACAAGCCCCTCAAATAATATAAATCGTCCTGTTCAGGGTGTGGTTTGTGTGTAAAGTGTGTATTGCCGGGTCGGTCAGAACCTTCACAACTGAGCCTGAAATAAAATGGAAACTGTGTCAAATCCGTTAAACGTTGAGACAAACTCTAAGGTTAAAATTTAAAAATATGTATTTGTACCCTCAAAGATGAACATTAGTTGCCATTTGAGCCTCAGCAGCAATAATAATTTCCATAACATTCTCATTTTTTCAACCTTCTGCATTTATTACATCCAAAGGGCCGGTCTGAACATTGTCCTTCTGAAACTCCTGCTCACGGATCTGAGAGTTGCTCTAACAATTTGTGCAACTTTATGAATCCAATGTTTATACTAGCTTATTTAAAAAGCAATTTTTAATTATTTATAGGTCTGTTTTTGACAACACTGAAATCCTAAATGTGCACATCAAGAGTTTTAGAAGCACCAAATAACTGTCAGTAAAACAGCAAAGGATTAAAATATATGCATCTTAAAAGTCAACCTCTCCAATCGTCTCATATTTTTGTGGCTTAGAGCATCAAACAAAATGCTTCATCAGATTTTCCGCAGCGTTATATAATAAAAATCACTTTAAAATTAATTGTCAGAAGTTTCTTTAGCATCAGTTGTTACAAAAATAAAACCAGTCATAGATGCACAGACAACGGTTCATGAGGCTCTTTGTTAAAAATGTTTATTAGCAACGTTTGTGTGTTTCAGCTGCGATTGGCGTAATAAAACTCTGTGACGTTATTTTGTTGAAAGCTTTGAATCTGCTGCCCTGAAGCTTTCACAAATTTATTTATTCCCACTGAGAAAAAACAAAAACAAAAAGCTTTTGTGCTTCTTTTTGACAAGAAAATTAAATTAAAAGCAGGAGGTTTGGAAAATAAAAACCTCCAATTATAATTTAATTTTGTATATACCGGTACTGTAATTATCACAATACGCACACCGTATTTTTCAGACTATAAGACACACTTAAAATCCTTTATTTTCTCAAAAGTCGACAGTGAACCTTATAATCAGGTGCACCATATGTATTAATTCTGGTTGTACTTATTGACCTCAAACCAGTTTTATGTGGTTATTGTGAATGAGTTGAATAAAGTTTTTTTTTTTTCTTAATGTAAACCGGTGCACCTTATAGTCCAAAAAATATGGTTTTTATTTTTTATCAATATTATGAATAATGCTTATTATATTCTGAAATAATCTGCTGGTTTATTTTAAATTGAAAGGTCACCTTTCCGTCTAAAGTTAAAAGAATTGGGAGTTTCCGCAGACGTATATGAAGCAGCCACTTTGACCAAAAAGTTTCCAATATTAAGGTTTGAAGCTGCAACAAGCAAAATTTGCCCCAAATACTATAAATGAGATAATTTTATTTGTAAACAGTGCTTTTTTACTTTAACAGCACTTCTTAACACTGACTGGCATAATTTGAACCATTTTTGTCACCTGACTTTAACTAATTTTGACATTTAAATAATTTTTCCTTCAAACCTGAGTGAAATCTTGCATTGCCTCAAAAAGTTAAACACTTTAATAAAATGTTCAATCAAAGTCCAGACAGATGGGCCCCTGCAGTGCTGCGTTTCACCGCTAGAGGGCGCCGCAGTTTATTTTAGGCCCAGCTGGAAACAGAAGTGTGTGCAAAAGCACTTTCAGCTTCATCAGGGGAAACAAACATGAGCACATTGTGAAGAAATGTGTGAAAAGTTGAGCGTGAGAAGGAAGACGCAGAGGAGAAATGGCAAAAGAGGCAGAGAGAGTGTTTGAAGAACAGACAACCGCTGCAGGCGTCTGTCAACAAGCAGATATGAGGATCTTTTCCAGATGTTTCAAAGACCAAAGTCACACCTCTGTATGTTTGTTTGATGTTTATGTGACCGTAGGGCAGCGCTCCAGTCGCGTCCACTTTCACTCACGCGAACACTCGTCTTCAAAAGTTCTGCCCGCGATCGTTTGACACGTTTGAAAAGGGACTTTACGCAGCGGAGGGGCTCGCCGTGTGGACTGGGGAAATTAATTTGCATTTAAAGTCTTTATTTTACACGGACAAATAGAAAACAAACAATGTTACATGTAAAATAATGCAACGTTTGTACTGAATATAGAAAGTTTAGCTGGCGGCATCTTTGCAGTCCTTAAAGTTTGACCCTTTTGAATTAAAGCACTCCCTCTGGTTTTGGCGCATGAAGAAATTGTTCCAGCCCTTTGTCTTCGCCTGACTGGACAGACGTGGGTCCATGATGGTGCTGTGGAAGGTTTCGGGGAAGGTGGCGAAGCGTGAGGCCTTCAGTGGGTGTAGTAGCCATAGTAGTCTGGATCGCTGTCCTTCTCGCAGATGACTCCACCGCGGGGAGGTGGGGAGTTTTCAGTGCTGGACGTGTAGGGCGACACCCTCCTCTTCTTGCCGCCCTCAAACAGGCCTGAGTCGGCCGAGTCTACGGATTTCACCGAGGGCGTTTCGAGCCAGGCGTCCTCTGCCGTGTCTTTGGGTTTGTGCAGCGGCGGGGACTGCAGAGGCTCGAGAAGGGTGGGAGGATGCAGCCTGGCATTGACCGGGGGCGTAGAAGACGATGAGGAGGAAGTAGAGGACGATATGGGTCGAAACCAACCCAGACCAGGGGCAGCTTTATGAGTCAGGTACTGTGGCATGGGTCGGCTGGTGCTCCACCCGGCGGAGGCGGCTCCCGATACACTGGTTGATGCAAAAGGATGCTCGGGATAGTAGCTGAGAGCGTGGTGAGCAGACGCCTGCAGGGGGAAAGGTTTGTAGAAACCATTTCCAGAAAAGTCCCCCTCGTACGAGGAAGGGAAATCAAGCCGGTTTGGCGCCACGCTCTGCTGCGGCGGCAGGTACCAGCGGCTGTGGGGTCCGGGGTTGGAGGATGGGTCTTTGTGCTGCTGGCCCATACCAATGGGCTCGCGGCCATAGAAGCGGCTCTGAGGCAGGGGGCTCATGTACTGTTCAGAGAGGTAGCCTTGGGGGTAGCAGCTCCCCGGCAGCAACTGCTGGCCCTCTGTAGGGGAAGGGGTGAGGCGATCAGAGTCAGGAGGCGCGTAGAGCCTAGGCAGGAGAGAGGAGGAGGTGAAGAGAAGAGAGTGTGAGAAGAAGAGGAAAATAAGAAGGTGTTATTTCCTGCCCAAACCTCAAACAACTATCAAACATCTCACAGCCCCTCACACCCTTTCACTGCAGCGCGCTCAGCAGCAGCGCAGCAATTGCATCTATTTTAATATTAAACAGGTGATGTGCACTCAGGGTGCCAGCAGTGATCCTGTTCCATCATTCATGCAAAGTTCACACAATGTTCTTCAAACCAGTGCAAAAAAAAAAAAAAAAGAGAGAAAGAGGGTTTTGTTGTGAGCTTCCCAAGTGTTCTCCAAATTACTTACGTGTCGTAATTGTCGCGGAAACCTTTAGCGAAGGGGTTATGGTCTATTTTCAGCTGAGTGATCTGTGTGGGGAACATCGAGAGCATGTAGGCAAAGGAAAAAGAGAAGGAGTGAGCAACTACGACAGAGAAACAAGAGAGCAGTTAGACAGGAGGTCACTGACAAATAATTAATGACATGCTGCTACTTCTCATGCTGGAAAGAGTTGATCTTTAGAACCGACGAGTGGGTGAGCACTCCTACAGAACCAGACTGGGTGCAAAGAAACGTTCAGACAAGGTCTGCGAGCAGCTGTTAGTAAAGATAGTGATCCACACAACCCTGGTCAGCTGAGGTGAACTGGCTCCTATGTGTGCACTGACACTTATAAGAGGTACCATATTTTCACTCTATGTATGTATGTATGCGCCGAAGTGACATATTCATGGCTTTTTCCCATATTTATAAACCAAATCTTGGCTGAGATGTGACCGTTTTCATTCATTCAGAATGAAATTTTTTGAACACTACCATTTGCAGCCACTAGATGGCAGCAGTGTAGTATGACATGCCATTTTGTCATGTAATAGGTAAATACCGTAGTGGCTATTAATGACACAATTGGCTTGCCATAGTCTGCCACCGCCGTTCTGCTTGCTGCTTGGAGCAACCGTCAAATTAGCTGCATTTCGCTACACCGCCTTGGCGAAATGCAGCTAATTTGACCTTTGACGTGCATTTATTAAGGAAAAGTTCAACTGAGACCTTTACTATAAAGTCAAGCAAACAAATAATTGTTTGTAGGTGGTTATCTTGTAAAACTTCTAAAGAAATGCACAGCGAGTCATCCCTCTGCGCGTTCCCTCAGCCGCGAATCGGCTTTTGAAATGCAGCTGATTTGACCTTTGAAGTGGATTTATTAAGCAAAAGTTGAACAGACACACATTTACTATAATTTCGAGCAAACAAATAATTGTTTTTAAGTGTTAATCTTGTTAAATTCTTGTTAAAATCCTCTCATGCACGCTCCCGCATACGCCATTTGGCAGCCCATCGATTTTTGGCACAACGCCGGCCCACATTTCCAGGTTGTCAGCGGTGAACGCACCATAGATGTGACTTATTTATGGATTTTTTCCACTTTATTGGATATATTTGGACTGATGTGACTTATAGGGCGGTGCGACGTGTATACGGCGGAAAATACGGTAGTAAACTTGATTTTATTAATTTCTAATGTGTGCAACTATCAAAGCAGACCTACTCTACGTAGAGTAAAACATGCGTCAGAGATTACTGTTGCACTAACTACATCTAAGCATGAAACAGCCTTCATTCCCTTCGATGACGTGTAAATTATAACTAAACGTGTTAAAATCTTGTGCGACTTACGTCTGCGTTCTGGTAAGCAGTGACGGCGATGAACTGAGTCTCCGGAAAGACAAAAGTCTGTGCTTTAGAGGACAGGAAGGGGTCCTCCAACCCGTCCTCCTTGACCTCCATGATGTGAAGCCGAGGCTGGTACTTGTGGAGCGACTGGAGGACTATCATCTGGACACACAGCAACAGTTTCATCAAATAAAACACGCATTGGGTTTTCAAGGAAATGGTGTTCTTATGATTTCTGACAATTTAGCTGAGTGATGCTAGCAATAACAGCATAATAAGTGGGGGACTGTTGAACATGGAGGCCCCCACCACCCCATTATAATGCTGTTATTGCATTACTTAGCCCCCACATAGCAAGTGGCCATCAGGGCACTAACGATCAATTGTTAGACTGATGGTCCTCCTTTATCATGTGAACAGCTAATTCTGGATGTCTGCAACAAAATGGTTGATCCACTATGAGAGGGTGCTGTTTATAAGCCTGAGTTTATTGCAGCTCCTCAGACTGAAGAAGTCCTTTGGATAAAAGACGAAATGTTTCAACAAGTTTAATTTTTTTTTTAATCTGTCCAGAGGACTAGACTTAACTTTGTTAGATTTTTCTACCTGGATTATTGAGCATGAATCAGGAAATGAGGGATGATTTGAGACTTTTGGACAGCTCAAAACAATGAGTGCATTATCTCCGTACACGTGAATTTTAAAGATTTTAGAAGAGGTTTGGTCTCATCATGCTGGTTTTATGGCGTCTCAGACAGTTTTACAAGCAGCTGGATTTTAAATGAGAACTCCGACAGGTCGACGGCAGCTAACCTGAGCCACGTTGTTGGTGCTGCCCTTGTTGTTGGTGAGCTTCAACTTGCTGAACGACACCTCCTGTCTCATCCAGTGAGCTCCTGTGTTGGGAGAGTCGGGGTGCATGTACGTCCTGTTCCCTGAAATCAAGAACGGCATCTATGAGAATCAGAATAAGCTTTATCATCATTGTACCGGGATATAGTGAGATTATGTTCATACAGTTGTCCGAAAGATGGACGGAGTGCACGTTGCTGCTGCTATGACAGCGCAGCCCCTTATTCTTTATCAGAATACAGGTAGTCCTCGGGTTATGGCGCCCCCGACCTACAGCAATTCAGACCTACGAACGCATCATAATTAATAATTAGTAAAAATATGATTTTTTTAATGTATTTTTTTTCATGTGTACAGCACATTGTTGCAGCTGTGGTTGTTTTAAATGGCTTTATAAATAACGTATTATTAGTTTT
>JARVGQ010000610.1:28782757-28802654 GCA_031762355.1 Hypsolebias martinsi | reverse complement strand
TCAGTCTGATTTAGAAGAAAACATGACAATCCATGTTTTCAGTACAGCTCACATAAACTGTCATTGCCTGACGAAAGTCTTAATACACATACCGTAATATGTACACATGTGTACACAGAGTACACAATGTGGACAAGCAAACGAGTTATGTAAAAAAGTTTAACAAATGATGGAGACTGCCTACCTCTCCTCACAAAAATGTGGAAAAAACCCAAAACATTACCAATAACTACAGAAATACACAAAAAAAAAACATTTATTAAAATATAAAAAAACAGAAGGAGGTAGTAGTCTGAAGGTTTTGAAAGAGGACTGCTGCATTAGACTGGTGGCGTCGCCACGGCTACACAGAGAAACTGATAACAAAGAGCAGCATTCTCAAGATGCCGCTGTCTCTCGTGCCACCCATCGCCAACGCTATGAGAAAAAAGAATCATCACCCTGCGTGCCTCACCTTCAGAATAAATCCTCTCTCTTTGAATAAAAGGCTGATGGGGTGGGGACCTTGAGCAAAAACAGGGAGATAAAGAAAATATTAAAAAAGAAATTTCTAAGAGAGAACCTACAATGTCCTGGAACCTACGTCTACTAACACTACAGGTACATCAGCACGGTCACTGAAGAACTCCTGAATGCAAAACATAACACTCACTTTACCCTGTTTAGATCCAGGTCGGTTTGGACCCGGGAGAGGAACACACTGGGTGGGCAGTGGGCGCGAAGCGTCCAGATCTCTGAACCTCACCAACGGGTGCAAAAAAAAAAAAAAAGAGAGTCGTTGCGAGGACTGCATTTTACCTGCACTTCTAATTGCTTGCACATGCTAAAAATGGCTAAAACATCTTTAAAAGATCCATGAGGACCTTTCCAGTGGTCCAAAATGATCATCTCACACTTGAAGAATAAAGATCATTTGTTTCTTTTCATGGCTATTCTTTCTAAGACACTGTGCATATGTGTCACAGAGAGAGGTACGTCACCTAAATCCCCTCCACCTGTCTGGATTCACTGAGACATGAGCCCCGTCAGTCACATCCGACCAACTCTCGCCAGGTTAAAGAGACGCCGTTAAAGAACCTCTCATCAAGAAAACAGTGTTGCCGTTCACCTCTAGGTCCACTTTGCTGCTAAAACTAGTCTGATTGTTTTCACTCCCTGGTGTTGGTGTGTGGGGGATAGCTCATGGGTACCCATTGAAATGGGTATGCAGTTCATACCCATTTCAAAGCTAACAGAAATATTTTGTTAACAAGCTGTTCTGAAGATGGATAAAATCATCTCTATGGGCAGAAACTTGTGCCATCAGAAACTGAAACGCTCACATTGAATCTGTATTGGCCAAATTTGACTAATTTAATTGGTTTGAAAATGACTTTCACTAAACTGAAACTGAATTTAATGCTTTGAATCTGAATTTAATGCTTTGAAACTGAATTTTGTTGTATTAAATTCAGTTTGACTACAGTACTTTAATTTTCAGTTGTATAATTCAGTTTCAATTCCAAAATGCAGTTTTTTGTGGCACACATCCAGGTCCTTGAGAAAGCCTCGGAGTAATCGAAGGCAGATTGACAGATTTACGTTTCACGCCAGCGAAACTTCCTTTACGTTAATGTAGCCACGTGCTTCAATCTCAAGGAGGCGGTGATTCAACAGTGGATGCAATCGGCCATAAAACACCAAAAGAAAAAAATCCTTTACAGTGTATTTTGAGCTGGAGCAGTGGTGTGCACGAGTTCATGCCAAGTTCATGTGTGCGCCGCTGCTCCAGCTTAAAATACATCGTAAAGGAAGTTCTTTTTTCTTCTTTGGTGTTTTACGGCAGATTGCATCCACTGTTGAATCACCGCCTCCTTGAGACTGACCCCCATGCCTACATTTCCATAAAGGAAGTTTCACCAACATGAAAGGTAAATCAGTCAATCTGCGTTCATTTACTCTGAGGCTTTCTCAAAGACCTGGACGTGTGATGCAAAAAACTGAATTTTGGAATTGAAATTGAAAATGGTCAAACTGAATTCAATACAACAAAATACTGTTTCCATCCATTGTCTTTTACCCACTTCTTCCATTTTGGGTCATGTGGGTCACCGGTCAGCAATCATTGTGTGGGGGTGGAGTACACCCTGGACAGGTCTCCAGTCCATCACAGGGACACACAGAGACAAACAACCATTCGCTCTCTCACTCTCACCTAGAGACAATTTAGAGTCACTAGTCGGTCTAACATGCATGTTTTTGGTGTGTGGGAGGAAACCAGAGAACCCGGAGAAAACCCACCCATGCACGGAGAGAACATGCAAACTCCACCCAATTTGAACAGGGGACCTGCTCGCTGAGAAGCAGCAGCTCTACCAGTTGCACCACCGTCTGCCCACTATACATTTTCAAAGCAATGGATTTCATTTCTAAGTACATGAATACAGATTGAGTGTGAGCAACTCAGATTCAGTTTGTGATGGCACAAGATTCTGTCCATACAGCTCAGCTGCTTCTTAAAGGCTCAGCAGTTTACATGTTGGTGTGTGCACTGTGAGTTGGTGGTGTGAGAGAATTCATTGAAGACTATTTGCATTTTAACCACATTAACAGTTTTTACTGACAACACCATGACCACTTTATGCACGTGTACGCAACATGTATGTTTAGCAGCATTAAGAATGAATTCCAGTGACACATCTGTCTCCCTTTGTAACATTTTGATTAGTTTCTTATCCTGATCCTTCATTGATAAGAAAAATTATCTTTTCTCTTTTCTTTTTTTTTCTTTTTTTGGTTGAGCTGTCAGCTCCCTGCCCATCAGTGGGCATGTGAAGAAAGCATTGCATAACACTTTGGTCAAGAAAAGGGGGGGTGGGGACTGCAAACCTAGCTACCCTCCCCTTCCCCTGCAATATAGCCTATGTTCTAAATTCATGATTGTAAAAAATACCCGTATGCTTCTTTTTAGTGATCCTACATATCCAATAACTGTCACCTTCACTCATGGAATGTTATTGACAGGACCGCCTCCCATAAGCAGGATATCCAAGAGTCCATGCATATATAGTAGCTAAAATTTTCCTAATTCATTTTGCATCTCGTGTACCAAAGACACTGTGTTTTTAACTCTGAATTTTGCAGCTCATTTAAACATTCAGTCTCTGATTGAGATGCCAAAGCATCCACAAGTTTGTTTTAGTCTGGCAACTCTTCATTTAAAAGCAAGAAAAGGTACCTGAAAATAGCAACGACATCTTCCTGAGGTAGTCATAAAATCACTAATGTGTCTCGTTGCCCTGTGTGAATAAAATAAGTTCTTTTTAAAGTCTAGTCTAACGGCAACTCCAACACATTGAGAGAACTGGAAATACACTTGTAAACTCCACAGATCAATGCATCTTCGAGCATTTGTTTTGTACAGAAGCATGTGCACAGTGTAAATCAGCATACATTCAGCTCTGTCATGTAATAAATATATAAAGAAAAATATTAGGGGAAAAAAAAAAAACCAAAACTAGCTGCTTGTCACATTCATAGGAGGGGAGACCGATCCCTTGATTCAGGTGGTGGGGGAGAGGGTTCAGTTGGCAGAGGAGGCAGGCACGCAGGGCGACGGGCCGGTCCTGTAGCTGCTCAGGCTGGATTTGCAGGAGTGCAAGACTGCTTTGAACAAGAGTGGGAGCTGCTCCAGAGGGACGTTTACCAACTTTCCTGTGAGGACAATCAAATAAAGAGCACTTTTAATCACTTTATTCTCAAAGATATTTTCAAAAACACACTGTAACAAGTCATAATAAAAAAGATGGATTTTTGGGAATTTATGTTGTCAGTAAGAAAAGAATGGCAGCTGAGAACAGCCGTACCTCATTTTATTAATTCTGATGAAAGTTGTATTTATATTAAGGCCTAATTATTTTTGCTGGATTGAAAGGAAGTAGTTCCATCCACAACAGAGGTTGTTTAGGATAATGTCTAAAGCAAACGTGAAATTTTAGAAAATTTTTACAATATTTTTGACATACTGGTAATATAAAGTCACGGCAAACCTGTGCAGTTCTGTCCCAAAATCAGGGTAATAACTTCTTTGTTAATGCAAAATAATGAGCGCTTAGGATTCCTAGCATTTCATGAAAACAGAATTCCCTGAATTTTCTCTGAGTAAATCCTGAAATTCCAGGAGATATTTGAGTCACAGGAAAACTCAGAACTTAGAGTGTTAGATGGCAGACAGAGTCACATTCAGAGAAGAATACTGTGGCTTATGATACATACAGTACAAATGGTATATAAAATACAGCGTATGGCACATACAGTACATATGGTATACACAGTACATATGCTACATACAGTACATAAAGTACATACAGTACATATGGTACATAGAGTACATACAATATAGTACATACAGTACATACAATACATACGGTGCATACATTACATACGGTGCATACAGTACCTACGGTGCATACAATACATATAGTACATAGATTACATAAATTCAATTCACCACTTGCTTCTGCCGAGGACGGATGCTTCCCCTCCCACTCCGCTTTGCTTTGCTGCTCTGTTTGTCTGTGAAACTACTTCTGAGCCTCTCTTGCAAATCTTCCGAACCATAATTAAGGACTTATTTGGTCAGTTGGTCCCTCAACACAATTTGATAACATTTCTTCAAAGAGAAGACAGGCTGTAGGCGAGCCCATCTGCCCCGCTGGCTGCACACAGCTGGATATCTCATCGATTGAAGAGTCGATGATGTGTCTGTCTCTGCTGTCATCTGTGGATTTTAAGGATGCGTATTAAATTGGATTTACGATAACTGGTTCCTGCCATTTGGATTCAGCTGGTTGATGGTTTTATCTACAATCAAGGAAGTCCTCGGCAGCAAATTGGGATCTGATCACGCTGCTTGCCTTTGTGATGGCTTGGTTCTTGCCTGTGTACCCAGACTCAATGGTGTTGGGCAGAATGGAGCAGATCTCGGGGATTTTTACTCAGGCACGCTCCATCGGTGTGGCCACATAGTTTGGATATTTCAGAACCATTTTGGACCAACACAGACTCAAGGTAGATGTCATTATGTTCTGCCTGTCCCCAAAACAACTGTGTGTTATGTGAATCTGGCTCCCCCGGCTGACCTTGAAGGCCACTTCATCTGAATACGCCTGGAGGACATGTGATCTGACGCTCAACCCCGCCCATCGGGGATTTACACCATCAACCAGAGTGAACCAGCTGAATAAACATTCTGTCATTTCAGGACTTGGATTCTCATAGCGTTGATCTTGGCCATTCCCCGACATCTCTCGAGAATGTTTACGGATCTCACCGGAGGGCGCTGGCTGATTAGTCCATCCTTATCAGAACTCTTACAGTGCCCTCGAGAGCTTCTATGAACATTGCTCAATCGTTCTCGGTGTCTCCACCTCTGCAGAATATACGTCACTATGTGCTTATTTGTGTTTTTTAATATTATAATTTTTTTTCTCAGACAATAAGAAAGATTTTAATAGAAATTTTTTCGCCCCCAGGTCCTAATGTGTCCAGTTTCATTACTTTTTGTTTGTCTAAGCAGATCTCACTTGTAAATGAGTCCTCTAGGCTCAATGTGACTTATCTGTCTAAATAAATGTTGAATGAAAAATAAATACATCATGAAATAAATAAATGTAAATGTCCAATTAAATAAATATGCCATGAAATAAATAAATAAATAAATGTATAATTTAATCATTTAACACGTTAAATCATTAAATACACAATTAATTAATTAAATGTCCCATTAAATAAGCAAATGTACCTTTTTTAAATAATGACCTTAAACAATTAAAAGTAATTTTCATTAAATTGTTCTTTTAAAAAATACATTTAATTATTTCACTGTGTATTTATTTATTTATTTGTTTATTTATTTCATGGGTCCTGTGTATGGAGGGTGGAAAGTGACAAAATTAAATAAATAAATGTATCATGGCACATTCCACATTACACTCTGTTAACTTTTTTATTTTTGTTTCTACTAGCTGATATCTGCAGCAAGAACTTTTTGTTATAAAATAAATAGATCTGTGCGTGTCAAAAGAAAAATATTATTTTCGGCTTAAATCCTGCAGAAAAAAACTTGACGTAGTACTGAAGCAGATTTTTCTGGTGTTAGAAATGCAGCACGGTCAAAACCTCGCCCCTCTTTCCTTGAACTGCTTCAGTTGCACACAGCTCTTTTCTTGTAGTTTTTTTGTTGTTGGGCGGTCTGGGCAGCTGTGACATCAAACTGTGATGAAGGTCAGAACTGGAGGAAGACAAAGGAGGATCCCATGTGGTTCATTTGTACAGAAAAGTTTCTCATCTGGGCCTGGACGCCGCTATGGACGGCGATGTGCAAACACTTGGGAGACACTCAGCACCAACATGACTTGTGTGGTGCAGAAACAGGTAAAAATAGCAAAAATACATTTTCCATATATAGTTGTCTTATACACAGACAATATAAATGGTAAATTATGTACATGGAATTTATATTTACACCAATCAGCCACAGGCTTAAAACTAAACGAACAATTCAGATCTTAGGAAGGGGAATTGTGTTGGAATGTTATGAACAATTAATATCTTAACTGTTTTAATAGCTTTTTTAACAGTCTCGGTTGTAAAAATACCGTAATTTCCGGTCTATAAGCCTCTACTTTTTTCACAGGCTTTGAACCCTGCGGCTTATACAATGCTGCAGCAAATTTATGTTTTTGCTGTTGTTGTTTTTTGACGTGCTAACGAGCTTCCTGCCACCAAAAACATTTAGCTTCGTCACACCCGGGCGCTCACATAGCTGCCCAATGCACATCTCTCTTGTGGGGGCAGGGGGGGTGGTGTCCTTGTGACTCAATGAGACTACCTGTATAAAGGTTTTAAAAAATCTGACCAATGAAATTACTGAACAAGTCACAGTTGAACCAATGAAACGGGGAGGGGTGGAGAAAATTCCCCTGCATGTGCAGAACATGTGAGTGTGACATGTGAAGACTGGGTATGGCCCCAACATGGGACTTTTCTTTTAATGGAGGCCAAGAAAGATCGATTTACAATAAGTAAGATTTTAATTGCTCATAACTTTTCCATTAAACCCCACTTCTTAAGGATCTGCTCTATCCGTTTAATTTTGTCTGTTTGTGCGGAAGTCCTGGAATATTTAGGGCGAGTCTCCATAGATGGGCAGGAATTATCCAGCACATCCCACAGGTGGTGTTGCCAGGACACAGTTCTGCATAAAGAGGCCACTGATGTTGCCGTATACAGTCTGCAACAATTAGCCAGTCGTTGCATGACAGAAGCATCTTATTGTGAAAAGCATCCCGCTTCTCTCACCTCCTCCATCCTGCTGACGTCCTCTTTAAAGATGAACACTGGTCGTTGTGACAAACAAAACCCGACTCGTTGGATTCGATTCTTTGTTGCTCCACGACTCAGTCTGGTGCTGTTGGACGGCGTCCGGGATCAGACGTCTGGTCAGTCTGTGACTAAACAGTCCATGCTGTGATGTATCACTCCAACAGCCTGTATCATGGTTATCTGCAGCGCAGCTTCTTTGCAGCGTGAATCTCAGGTCATCTTTAACTCCTCTTGTTGATGGGTCACCCTCAGGTGCCTACACACCTGCACCACGTTAGCCCGACCTAACCACTGCAGGAAACAATCCCTCAGATCCTGGAGACTCATCAGAACTGACTTTTTAAAGCAGCCGCCGTCGTCACGAGACAACCAGCGTGCCCCTGCCTGTAGATCTGTGGCTGACCGGTGCACACGCAGACTGACAGATACATTTTATAGGGTGCGCTAACTTAAAGTGCTAAGATACGTTTCGAACAGGCCGCAAGCATGAAGGTTTAATCTGACTAAAAGTTTCCCTCCGTTTAAAAATAAGACAAAAGGAGCCCTGCCCTGCAGAGCATCATCAAAAACGTCTGCGCTCGAACAAGTTCAGACTCTCCTGCTCGTCCAGGAAGTGAAATGCAAACGTGGAATGCTTCATGTTTTTGACAAGTTTTCTTATTTTAAAAGTAGTTGTCGTGAATCAGCCTCTGATCAACAGTCAGAACAGAAGCACCATTTTCTGTTTCAACCATCTTCCTCCTGAACATCGGTCCATTAGAATAAATCGACTCCTTTGGCTTCTGCTGCTTAGGATTTCCTGCTAAATAAACTGCAGTGTGTGTGTGTGTGTGTGTGTGTGTGTGTGTGTGTGTGTGTGATATAAATCAGGAGTTTTCCAACAGGGGCTTCAAATCGCCCTGATGAAAACTGAAAGCGGCTCGCTGAGCCCCTGAACCGGTCGGTCCGTGCGCCTCTCACGCCTCGTGGTCAGCTCATGTTGCTGAATTCAACCAGAATTAAAAAGGTTCATTAAAACCACAACAACTCGCAGCTGGACAGCAGCTTCTGGAGCTGGTGTTCCTACAGGCGGATCAGAACCTCCCACATAAAACACGCTGCTTTACACCCATATCAGTTATGACGCAAGAACCGACTGATTCTCGCCCTACATCCTGCCGGTCTCTCCGTTTAAACAGACCTGACGTTCTGTTACATAACGAGGAGAGAGCAGATGTGCGTTGCCATGGCAATCATATCTTGCTGTTCTCCAGGTGGGAATCGATGTGCTTGATGAGGGCATCGTCAGGGTAACCGACGGGGAAAATCAGCTGGCAGAGAGGGCAGCTCCTCATGTCGTTGTCCTCCGTCTCCATCCAGAGCTGCAGGGCGACACAAACATCACACAGGAGCGATCAGCTTCTGAAGAAGCCCCATGGATCACTTTATTTGATCAAATAAATCGGTCTGTGGAGGGAAACCAAACTACATCATCATGTGTGCCTCCACGACCAGCTTTCATCTTTAATTTAGAGAAATCACATGTTGCTGAATGTGCGCCAAAGTATTTGAAAATTATTTTTTTACTGATCTAAAGTTAATAATAGAACTGAAGCTCAAAACTGTAGCTAGAAGCTAAAATTTGCTAATGATCAATAAACGTTAAAATTAGCAAACAGTAGCTAAAGTAAAATTGCAGTTTAAAGCTAAAATCAGCTAAATTAGCTTCAAACAAAATTAGAAAAAATTTCAAAACCATGGCTGAAAACCAGAATGAACACAGTAGCTTAAAGCTAAAATTTGCAAAACCATTAAAAGCTAAAATGAATCAAACAGTAACTTAAAGCAAAAATAGCAAATATTTTCTGAAAAACTCAATCAATACTTTAGCTATAAGCTAAAATAAGCAAAACTGTAGCTAGAATCGAAAACTTCTATAACCATTGCTAAATTACAAAACAATAGCTTAAAGCTAAATTTGCACAATTGCAATTTAACAGCTAAATCAGTAATACTTTAAGCTAAAATGCTAAAAGCTGCTGAACTGTAGCTAACAGCTAAAATGAGCAATATCATTGCTAAATGCTAGGAATAGCAAAACAGTAGCTTCAAGCTAAATTAGCAAAATTGCAGCTTGACTAAATCAGTAATACTTTAATTTAAAGCTAAAATCAGCTAAATTGTGGCTAACAGCTAAAATTAGCAATATCATTGTTAAATATTAGGAATACCAAAACATTAACTTAAAGCTAAATAAGCTAAACCATAGCTAAAAGATAAAATTTGCTAAACTGCAGCTAACAGCTACAATGAACAACTGCTAAACGCTAGGAATAGCAAAACACTAATTTACAGTTAAATTAGCAAAACCATAGCTAAATGCTAAAATCTGCTAAATTGTAGCTAACAGATAAAATGAGCAAAATCATTGCTAAATACTAGGAATAGCAAAACAGTAACTTAAAGCTAAATTAGCCAAACCATTGCTAAAAGCTAAAATTAGCTAAATGATTGCTAAAAGCTATATTATCAGTAGGTAGTAGCTAAAAGGAGCATAAAAGAACTTAAACAGCACGTATGCTCAAGAAGAATTTAGAAAACAATGTTTTTGAAGGAAAAGATGAGATTGCTGTGTTTCTATGGAGAAAAAAATAGTCAATAACTTTAAATTATTAATAAAATGTCAAAGTTAAAACTACTAAAAGTCATAGCACACTGGTTTCAGTGGAGCTATATATAAATAGGTAAAATAATACTGTTGAAATAAATATAAAAACCACTTAACACAGAATCAGGGTCAAAACTCCCGTTTAAACTCTGATTTGACCCAGCTCAGTTTTTATTTTTTTAATAATTTAGGAAAAGCAGAGGATCCTGAAAACCTGCTGTGCTCTTTAATTCTGAAAGTGAGAATACTGGGACGTGTTGGGCCTCGATCAGCTGAGCAGAGCCCACTCATCACTTGTGATGACGCTTCATGTCTAGTTTTTGTGCAGTGATGATGCAATTTAATGAGCCCGACAAGTTTGCTTTAGAACAAAAATGGTGTTTTTGCCCAAGTCCAGCTGAAACCACACAGACTGGTTGTGAAACCATTGACCTCTTGTGGGGGCAGAGGTCACCTTCAGACACAAGCACGCAGCCATCATCACTTTAAAGAAATTGCTGCTGGCGTTGCACCTCAGGAGAGGTTCATCAGTGATTCTTCTTTTTGATTTAAGCTTCACATCTCCGCTCCATCTCTGTTCGTCATGCACGGTCACAAATGTGACTTCTGTTCGTTTACAGAAAGAAGTCAACGAGCATTTCTCCATTTGTCTCGTTATTCTTTTACGGGGACTACAAGACGATGGCGACATTAGTGCGGGGAGTGGAAAGAGAATTCAAAGGTCTGGTAAACCATCTCAGCGCCTGCGTCTGCAGACGAACAGTGAAATGACAGAGACACAAGCGCAACACGTATCTGTGACGTTTCTAATATTTAGCTTAACTCACGTTGATTGAGGGCCAGGACTGAGCGTGCTCAGTTGAGGTGTACCCCTGCGGAGGGTGGCAGCTGAGGTTATTAGGCCTCTGAGGGATGGGAAAGGCCGAGCAGGACGCAGGGCCCCTCATGACGCCGCCGGCTCCTCCAGGAGAGAGCACGCCCAGCGTCCTCGGCGGGCTGATGGGGTGAGGACAGGTCCACTCCTCCTCGTCTTCAGAAGACTGCGGCGGCTGGGGAGCAGGCGTGGATGGGGGAGGTGGCTCAAAATGAAGGTGCGCCACCTCCGACAACGGGAAAGGCATCTCTCTGGAGTGGCGCAGGGAGTCCCCCAGGCTGCTGTCTCCTCCCACCCCACCCTTCAGGGGAGAAGATGCGCCTCGGTGCTGCAGTCCGCTGTGAGGGGCGTGTTGGGGCTGCTGCTTCGGGTAGCCCTCAACGTAGGGCCGGGGCTTGGGCAGTGTAGAGACGGGGTCCAAAGAGAAGCGAGGCGGGCACTGGTAAGCCGACGGGTCGGTCACCTCGGAGTAACTGCGGCGGCCCTTGAAGCTGGCCCTCAGGTGCTGCGAGGCCGGCCGGTAGGAGTACGACGCAGGCCCGTCGATGACGTCCAGCAGGGGCGAGCGTCGATGCATGTCGGGGGAGAGGCGCTGCAGGACCGGAGAGCGTCGCTGCTGGATCGGGGAGTGGTGCGGAGGCGGCGGGACCGGAGAATGACGCTGCGAGATGGGCGAGTGGCGCTGGGAGACCGGGGAGTGGCGCTGGTGGTGGATGGGCGAGTGAAGCTGCACTGAAGGGACAGAGACGAAAACACACGTAAAGCATGAGACAAAAACAGCGTTGGACGTTTTGTTTGAAAATGTTTTTACAATAAAGAGCCTGCGGGAACTTGGGGCGCTGAGGGCGCTACAGCACCTCTTCATGAATTACAAGAATTTATGTCAAATTAAAGAAATGTTTGAATAAACTACTAAACAACAGTTTTAAACCAAACGTATTTTAATGATAATGATTTATCAATAGAAGTGTATTAAGGCATTTATTCTACTGGACGGGACCCCGGTTTGACGAGAACGACAGAATTATTTTTAACCACATTTTATTAAGAAAAACTGTTTTGCTACAAACCTGAGCCCCTCTTGTCTGATTTATCGTCCAAGTCATTTTCACGAGGAGCAGAAAATACAAAACTTGTTTGAGGGAAAATGTTTATTTTGTATTTTCTTGGAAAAAAAAAACTGCCATAATTTTTTTATTTATTATGCTAACATATTCATCAATACCACAAAAAATTTATATTTTTTTCTTTTCATTTTGCTCACAGTTAAATTCTGTTTACATGGAGGGGGCGGGGCTTAAAACTTTGTGGGGAAGCTGGTCTAGTTTTGGCTTCAACTTCCAGCTTCCAGTCATAAGTCTAAATATATCAAGGAAGAGTAACATTCAAAACTTTCTTCTTGTTACTTTAACTTATTGACATTATCATTATCGCCACCTACTGGTGGGGGTAATGAGCATTTAGGAGTATCCTTTTATATGAATGTTTGTGGGGGGTTTTTTCCGAACACAGGCAAAACATTTAGGAATGGCCTGAGTCATTGCATTTGTCAATTGTCATCATGATATTTTCTGCCAGATTTACATTTAATATGCAAACATAATCAGTAAAATGTGTTCAGATTGATTTTGGGACAATTTATTTGAAGACCAATTTTCAAAACGCCCTTAGAGTTTTATAGTAAAAAACATACTTTCATGAACTTTTTAAGAGCATGGAAACCTGCATGGGACAGTTGTGTAATATATACCGTACTTTCCACCGTACTTGTCGCACCACTGTGCATAAGTCGCATCAGTCCAAATATGTCTAACAGAGTGAAGAAAAAAACAAATGCATCGCTTCACCATATAAGTCGCATCTATTATGCGTCACCGCTAGAAATGTGGGCTGAACCCGGAAATGTGGGCCGGTGTTGTGCCAAAAATAGATTGGTTGCCAAATGGCGGCTGCAGGAACGTGCACGGGAGGACTTTAACAAGAATTTAACAATATTAACACTTAAAAACAATAATTTGTTTTCTCGATATTATAGCAAAGGTGTGTCACAGTCTAACTTTTCCTCAGTAAATGCATTTTGACGGTCAAATCAGCTGCATTTCAAAAATCAATTTGCAGCTGCGGGAGCGCGCAGAGGGAGGACTCGCTGTGCATTTCTTCAAAATTTAAGAAGATAAGCACCTAAAAGCAATCATTTGTTTGCTTGAATTTATAGTAAAGGTGTGTCTCTATTTAATTTTCCTTAATAAATGCACTTTGATGGTCAAATCAGCTTAACTTCTCCTGGGCAGCGCGGCGAAATGCAGCTGATTTGACGTTTGCTCCAGGAGTTCCAGAGCAAGACGAAGTAGCTTGGTATGGCAAGCCTAATGTCTCATTAATAGCCACTTTTACCTATTCATGAGACACTTGGCTTGCCATATTAGTTGACCGCCCTCTAGTGACTGAAAATGGTAGTGTTCAATATTTTTCTTGGGAGAATGAATGAAATAGTCAGATCTCAGCCAAAAATTGGATTATAAATATGGGAAAAAACATACAACAGTCACTTTGGTGTATAAGTACAGGGCATGCTAATTTCTGCAAAAAGGTGTGATTTATACAGTGAAAAATGTTAAATGTTAAATGTGGTGAAAATAGTCCCAATATCAGCGCAAAGTTCCACAGCCTGCTTCTGATGGTATACAACTTGACACAACTTTTCAGATTTTCAGTTGTATTTTGAATTAATCTAGAGGTTAATAATAACAGAAATGTATCTATTGTGTTTTAGAAGTTTTGAACATGAAGGATTGCCTCTTGGTCAAGAGTACTAACCAGTTTTGGACTTCTACGGCGAAAAGTACGACACAACATTTTTGCTCCAAAGATATATTTTTGTGAGAAGAAAATGAATCACGTTTATTATTTTCCTGCTGCCTTTTGCTGTTACATAAATAAGTTTGATGGGTCCAACACACACCTGCTGTTCTATCAGAGAACATCCATCAAATGTTGCAATAAGTCATTCAGTTCACAGAAAAGCTCTTGCTGTTCCGCTGTGTGCTGATAAAAAAAAGATTTATCTGCACTAGTACAGTTGTAGTGTTTCCTCTAATTATGAGATCTGTTGATGAGTGACTCAGCCCTGTCACCATTTGAGTCGCACTTCCCTTCACAAAGAGGAAACATCTAATGGTGGCATGATCTGAAAGGTGGCAATTGTGAGTGTTCTCCGAACGAGGAGCGAACAGTCGAATAGGAGTTCACCTGTCCAACACCTGGAGCACCTTCCACTGCTCTGTGTGGTTTACTAAGTGTGTTTGTTTGATGTAAAAATAAATGGTCTGCAGGCAAATGGATCAGTTCAAATATAGTAAAAGTCAAGTTTTCTAGATTACAGAGACAAACAAGAGGAAAGTAAATACCATTTGGGGATTTCTGTGTATTAACTCCAACAAGCCAATCACTTTTTTTTTTTACTTAGATTTAACAATATCTTTAAGCTACAGTTCAGTATAGTCTGCGCATGAGCGTCTGGTTTGCGGTTCGTTAAACGTGCTCGGCTGCGAGACGACAGATTAGCAACTCTGCACAGGCAGAGAAAAGTGTTGCTACTGTTTGACACCGCTACGTTTTACACTACAACACATATTTTTAGCTTCTAGCTTGACTTTTTAAGAGACAAAACAAACGATCTCAACCAGCACTTCTTTTCCCCGTTCTGTTTTCAGACGAACTCAAAGAGGAAATGCATCGAGCAAATCTTATGAGAGTGCCAGAGGTGGGCACAGCTCCGCTAACAGCTAACAGAGGAAGGCATTTTTCGTTCTGTGGATTAGTGTTTTTGCTAACTTTGCTAACGGTTAGCTGAGTTAGATTCAGCTAAATCAGGCTTTGCCCACTTCATATCTGTTAACAAAATTCACAAGCGTATTGTCTGTTGTGGGCGTGTCTCAATGAGTCCGATAGGCACGCTATTGGCTGACTACATGTACACGTGACGTGACGTGATTGGTCGACGCAGTAGTAGACAAAAACATGTGACACAAATTGAGAGACAGTCGACTAAGCAGTAAGCAGTTCAGCATTAGCTTCCGCTATTATTTTTTTTTACCTGTTTAGCGTTAGCTAAACAAATTTTTTTAGTTGGCAGGATATAGGTTAGTGATGTGTCCTGATGTAAGCTCAAACAGCACCTTCTCAAAGTGGATAAACCAGTTTGCTGGAGACCTCCAGAACCAGCCTTTCACATAACAGAAGGACCATCAGGATCGCCAGTAACCTAACCATCAATCGTTAGTGCTCTGATGGCCGCTTGCTGTTCACAGAACCAGGCTGAGACAAACCTGGCCAAAGTGGGTCAAAATGTCCTGATGTAAACTCAACTTTTTTGGATTAATTTACCTGGATGATTGGTGGCTCCTCAGACTGAAGAAGTCCTTTGGATGAAGGATAAAACCATCCATCCATCCATTTTCTTTACCCGTTTCTTCCATGTTAGGGTCACGGGGGTCGCCGGTGCCCATGTCCAGCAATCACAGTGCGAGGGGCGGGGTACACCCTGGACAGGTCGCAAGTCCATCACAGGGCCATCACAGGGACTTGGAAATCTCATCTTAATTATTTGAGAACTAAGATAGCGAAATCTATTGCTGTATTATATACGGCAAAAATAATTATTTAATGATAAAGCACTACTTATATTGTAAAATGCTAGTTCTTCCATATTTGACTTATTGTGTTGAAGTTTGGGGGAAGGGTTGTAAAACATCTACAAATGCTATTTTTATTTTACAGAAAAGAGCAATAAGAATCATCACAGGAAAGCATTATATTCACCCATCTAACATATTGTTTAATCAATTAAATTTATTAACGTTTTATGAACTGGTTGACTATGAAATTCTTCAGGATATGTACAGAGCTCATACAAATTCTTTACCTCGAAATATTCAATCTTATTTTATTAAGAGAATCAGTAGTTACGAATTAAAAGGACTAGACATGTTTGTGAAACCAAAAATGCGAACAAATTCAAAGGAACGATGCATATCAGTTCAAGGTATAAAACTGTGGAATGTTTTGGATAAAAAATGTAAAAAAGCTTCCTCAAAGTTTTTGTTTAAGAAAATGGTAAAAAGTAATTTATTGAAGAAATATAAAATTGTTTAACATAATTTTATTGGATTGGTTGTTTTGACACAAAGTCGGTTTTGGCTTGTTACGTTATTTAAAGACAAATTATGTTTGAATGCATTTTATTTCATATGTATTTTCTTTTTTGTTTAAAAAGGAGCAGATGTTATAAGATTTTTTCCTTCTTTCTGCTGCCTTTCATTTTCTTTGGAAATTGTTTTTTTGTTTTGTTTTAAACAGAAAACAGAAAATTTGAATGTCACTTGGGCATAATTATTTGTATTAACTTTTTTATCTTTTTTATTTTTTTTTAGTTTGTGTTATCCTATTTTAATTCATTTACTTTCTTGATTATCTTTTCTGTCTGTTCGAAATAAAAATCAATAAATCAATAAATCAATAAATCAATAAATAAAAATTGTTTAATTTTAACTGAAAATGAATAAATATTAAAAAAAAAACAGTAGATGTGTTTAGTTTTGAATTCTAGCACGAAAGACGGCAGATGATATGCATTCCTCCACACAATGCTATGCATCTATAGTTGTATGAGTCTGGCTGGAGTGTGATGAGCCTCTTCAGCATCCCCTGGAAGCTGCAGATGTGGATCTAACAGTCTGTTTGTGCCCTGTTGTCTGCAGTCTGCATGGACGATACCGAGAGCTGGCTCCACATTTAGTGCCCCTGGACTACACCAACAACCCTGACATCAAAGTCCCCTTGACCCTCATCATCACCATGCCTGAACTGAAGGTACTCTTTTTACAGGAGGTAGAATATGACAAATGTGCTGCACTCACTGCTCAACCAGTTTCCAAGTTCTGTACACCTGTTCATCTCTTGCTGTGTGTCTGTGGTGTCAGGAGAATCCATTCAGAGACAGAATTGTGGAGACGTTCTCTGAGGATGGACAGGGGAACATGAGCTTCAACGACTTTGTCGACATGTTTTCTGCCCTCTGTGAAACTTCACCCATAGAGCTCAAAACTGTCTATGCCTTCAAGATCTACGGTAAGATGTTGACACCTATATAACAAGTTGTTTGGGTTCATAATGATAATAGTAGAGTTTTTCCTTCAGCAAAATGTTTACAATTATATAATGAAGTATTGAAAATTGACATTGATAGAAATTTAGATGTAAAGAGTGATGAAACTCTTTTTATTCTCAAAAACAGCCTCCTTTATCCAACCTGTTGGATTGAATCTACTTTATGCAACACATACAATAAAGGTGTATAGAGCTAAAATCAGAGCTTTAGGCTTATTTTATCAAATTTATCTGTAGATTTTGACACAGTATCTGTGTACACTGAGATGATCTCTGGTATAGCATAGTTTTAGTCTGAACTATCTCACTGGAGAACAAATATTCAGATTACCTCAGCTTTGGTGTGCCCCAGGGCTCATTGCTAGAATCCCTTCTTGTTTTACACGGTCCACCCTGTTCTTGGACCTGGCTATCTACTTGTACATGAATGCTTTCTCATTTCATTGCTATGCAGATGATCCTCTGGTCTATTTGTTAATCCTAACAGGTAACCCAGTCCAGTCATGTTTGAAGTGATGTTTTGTCCAATAGCTACCCCTAGTTAGTACTTTATCAGTTGTGACATCTGTCAAACAAGATCAAGTATGATGAAAAGGGCAGACAACTTTCTTCAGGCTACGCTAATGGCTAGCCAAACAAGGACCTGTTTTGTGTCTTTTTTAAAGATTTGTAAAACAAATGTTTTTGAAAAGCAACATTTATTTATTCATGTAATAATCAGTGCTCGGGTCAGTCCTAAAGTTTACTCAACTCCCAGCACACTGATGCACTTAGCTCCCTCAGCACCATCAATTTCTACCATGCTATTGTTAGTACACGTATATGTGCATAGTAACACTGAAGCTATTCAAGCTTCAGTTTTGTAAAATGGTAAATGTTTCAGCCAGTTAGATAGATGAAGACCTAAAGGCTGTCAGCAGCTGTTTCTGTGTGTGGTTCTGGTCCAGACTTTAATCGGGACAACTTCATCTGTAAGGAGGACCTGCAAAAGACCCTGAACAAGCTCACCAAAGGGGAGCTGACAGCAGAGGAGGTCACTCTGGTGTGCGATAAAGCTATCGAGGAGGCTGATCTGGATGGAGACAGCAAGCTGTCCTTTGCTGACTTTGAAAACATGATCTCCAAAGCTCCTGACTTTCTGAGGTAAAATCACTGATGCTTCTCATTGTTCTTTGAAAATGATGTAGAAGTTTATAACATGCAAGATTCAACCCCAGAACAGAACAAACTTGCTAGAAAATGTAAATGTGAGGAAATGTGGTAAATTTGTGAGGAGTGGTGGCGCAGAGGTTAGAGAAGGTGGGCCTGTGATTGGAAGATCGCCAGTTCAAGCCCCGGTACAGACAACATCAAAACGTGGGTGGAAAAAGGTGAAAGACCCACACCTGCCTCCACCCTCATTCGCCCCAATCTGGGCCCCTGAGCAAGGCCCTTAACCCTCACCATCTGCTCCCTAAACAGGTCTCTCATGAAAATGAGTTCTCATGGCTCAATGAGGCTACCTGGATAAATAAAGGGTAAATGGGAAAAAAATGAAAGCATGAATTTATCAATTTACTTGGATGCATCCACCTGTGTTGAGTTTACACTTTTATCACTGATTGTACTGAAACTAGAAAACCTCTGAAGAAACGTTGAAGGACACTAGTGCAGTTCTTGCCTGAAGCTCGAACATCCTTCATCTTTCTTTTTTTTTCATTCAACCTTTAGTTAGACAGGACTGAGCCTCGGGGACCCACTCTCTAAAGCCTAGCAATAAGTTCCTTCTGCAACAATCTAAAATGATAAAATGCTGTGGATGTAAAAATTGTAGAAGGACAGTAAAGAGAACTGAGATTAAAAAGTTACAGCTGCAGCCAGTGGCTCATTGCAGCCACTATGGTAACCATAGACCTGTGTCTGTCTTTACCTGTTATACTCTTAAAAAGACAGACAGACTGAAAAGCAAAAAACCACAAAGAAACCAGCATGAAAACAATTCTGACCTGGAAGTGTCAGAAGCTTGAGGTCTTCACGCATGTCCATTTTTCTGTTTTGACAAAGTTTTAAGTCAGAGTTATGACAAGGTAAAAAGAGCTTTTTCTTCCTGTTTTGAAGAACTCATTTTTGGCTCAGGATCAATGGAAGTCAATGAGAGTTTGGGTGTGACCTCTGACCTCTGGGGGCATTTGAGAGAACACCATCAGTCCTACAGCAGAGAAATACACTGGATGAAAAAAGTACTGATGAAGGACTGGTGGAGAAACTGATTTGGAAACAGAAAAGATTGTGGGAATAAAAGAGGTAGTTTGAAAAATCTTTGGAGAGTTGATAATAGTTGGGTCATGTCCCGGGCAATGACGATGCTGGATCCACAAAAAAAACAAGAGTCAAGATGACATTTCACATTTCTTATTGTTTTTCTATCGGCTGGCCCTCTCTTCAGGAATCGCCCTCCTGGGTGAACTTAAATGAAAAATTAGTAGATTGTTTTACACTAGATGTTCTTACTGACACAACCTGGGCTTCAACCTGCAGCCTCAGGATTACCAGACAGCAGCACTGATCACTGAGCCACTGCAGCCAATCATTTTAACATTTTAAAGAAAAAAAAATCTTGTATGGCTTCAAATTTGTCATGTTTTTCTGATTTCTTCAATCAAAATGTTCACACAGAAATATGTAATGAACTTGTCTCCAAATCTTTTTTTTTTTTTCTTTATCAATCATGAAATGGGGGTCATCACACATTTTAGCTGGTTGGATCAGACTTTCAGAGTCAGAGAGTCAGAGTCAGAGAATCTTTATTGTCATTCGCACCACATGTGGTACATGTGATGAAACAAGATTATGTGCACAGGGTC
>JARVGQ010000610.1:28667548-28693319 GCA_031762355.1 Hypsolebias martinsi | reverse complement strand
GCTGACAGGCAAAAGGAATGTAGTCTACTGGAGAGCGGAAAAGTACTGGTCGTGGTATGAACCCCCCCCCCACACACACACACACACACACCTCCCCTGCCTCTCCCATCCAGTCCAGCTCCCTGAAGCCACTTCCAGGTAGAAACAACCTGAAGTTTCAGTACAAAACAACACAAAAGTCTAATTTAAGGGCTGTAATGATGCTGATGGGACATTTTCACAGCATCTCCTCGAGTTGATCTGGCAACGGTGCTCAGCTTGACCAGCATTTCCTCAAAGAGTGGAAAATCAGATGTTGGAGCTAAAGTTTGATGAGAAACAAGCAAAAAGTTTTGTAAGTTCAATCATCCAGGCAGAAAAAAACAACAACAAAAAAAGTTAAATCATCTGGATCTAAATGTTTTGTCCCCATCCAGAGGACTTCGTCAGTCTGAGGCCTTTTTTCTGAACCACTTTGGCCTCGGTTGTTAATGTGAGCAGCAAGTTGGCCACCTGGCCCAAAACACTTGATGACTGGTGGTTTCTGATGGGTGTGCTCTGTTTGCATGTGTTCAAAGCTTCTGAGAATCCAACAGGAAGTTGTCTTGAAACACAGCTGTGAAGGCTACTTATGGGACAGATCTGGTTGGCAGGCCGCAGACTGATGAAGTCCTCTGGATGGGGGACGAAACATTTCTTCACCTGAAACAGGTCCAGATGACACAATTTAACCACTTTTGTTGTTTTGATGATAAATAAATTCAGTTACAAAAACTTTTGAATAATCCAGCTGGAAACATGCTCGGTACCAACTTTTACAAGATTCTATGAAGGATGAACCCAGGGATGAAGACGGACACCTGGGGAACTCAGGTGTAACATTTACCAAATTTAACAAACAAAATCAAAGGCAGCGCAGGACTTAAACAGAACGTAGGAATCAAACGATCACAGGAGAACACAGGAGCCACCATGACAGAACTGTGGGAAGAACAAAGTACGTTGTACCTCTGGGGAAGAACATGAGGTGTTAGGCATATAAAGACAAAAAGCAAAGACATGTGAAGAGGAAACAAGGATCAGGTGAGCGTGGGTGTGGCAGGAGCACTCTCCTCAGAACATCACCATTCCCATCTTTAACAAGCTTAACCTGCTGCACATCCTTTCCAACTTGATCCCTCTGTCTCGCCTACTTTAGTGTCCAGCCTCCCACAACTCATCATGCGCCTTCAGCTTCGTCTTTGCTCCATTACATCTTCCCTTAAAAACAGAATGAACAAAATTCAATATTAAAATATGTAGCTTTTGCGTCTCTACTCTCAATTTCCTGTTGAAAACATCTTAATAAGCTATAAATCTGCTGCTGACGAAGCCCTTTTCCGTGTTAACTGTGGCTCCATGGACTTATTGTCACACATTGACAGAATGTTTTCCTGTCAAAGAACACTTTTCTTGGAAAAACAGCCGATGTTGCCGCTCTGCAGTCGGGACCGAAAAGGTTGTTTTGTGCAGTCAGGTGGTGTTCTTTTGTACCCAGGTTGAAAATGTAACAGAACAAAATATTAACAGGAGGCTTTTGGAGCGTAACACTTTGATTAAAGAAACTGGAGCGAGATGGGAGCCACTCCGATTTGGACTGAAAAAAATCAAGGAGTTGTTCACATTTAAAACTGTTATTATCCTTTGATCTATTTTTTTTTCCCAACATTTGTGCAAAGAGCTGCATTTAGGTTGAAACAAACATTTTTACAAGTTTATGATTGACCCAAAGCTTGATAAAATTCAATATGAGTTTAAGGAAATTTAAATGTGTGCCGACTCAGAACATGGTCGTGATGATGACGTCTTTTAGGTCAAAAGTTGGATTGTTTCAGCTAAAATCTTCATTGTTGGAAGACTTACCATAGTTTTCAGATTATAAGGCGCATTAAGTGAAACAAGTCATTTTGACAGATTTCTGTACACATGAAATCAGTTCTAGTCAGCACAACCAGAATTAATACATAAGGCTCACTGTGAATTTTTGAGAAAATTAAAGGATTTTAAGTTTTTTTCAACTCAACTCAACTCAACTTTATTTTGGTAAATTAAAAGACACTACAAACAAACGGAAAACAGTATAAAATGGTAAATCAATCATTTACCAAAAAAGGAATAGGCTGAAGCCAAGGCTTATACTTGCCTACCCTATTCATAGACTCAGCAGTCTACATAATGACAGATATCTACTGTCCATGTATATATACATAATTGCACATGAGGATTTTAAGTGCGCCTTATAGTCTGAAAAATACGGTATGTTGTTTCATGATAACTGGTTCTTGAACAAAACCAGTTCCAGAACCCCAGAGCCTTTTTTTTTAACCAAAGTTAAACCAAAAATATCCAAGGGTTGATTTTCCCACCACTTTTCTTGTGTGTTTTGTCAGACAACGTCATCATCTTGAGTCCAAACAACAAGATGTAGTTTGGTTCATCTGAAAACACAATTAAAAAAAAAAAAAAGTTCCTGTTTATCCACATATGTTTTGGGAACATGCTCAGAGAGACGGTGAGTCTGCAAACATCAGGCCCTGCAGCCGTTTATTCATCATTCTGCTGTTGCTTCAGCTGTTGATGACACAAGAAAACAACAACGTTTGTAGATTTTGGTGTTTAGCTTTGTTCAGTGGAACAAAACCGTACCTAAACATGTCAAGTGGTTACAAAGTAGTTTACAGTAAATAATTTAGAGCAGTAGTCAGATTTTAGATCTGACTCTTGAAAAGGGAACTAAAAACCAGACTGTGGTAAATCTGGGCCACTGAACCTCTCCCCAGTACCATGTCATCCAGGCGGTTACCGTTTTGTACCCATTGCCTGTTTGTTTATTTCTCTTGGTTAATTATGTTGATGAATGATGAGATAATTGTTGATTATGAAAGCACGTGTTGCAGCTAGAAGAAACACACAGATGTTTATGTTCCCTTAATTAAAAATGATCCCTGCTCCTAATCAGATTCTAACCACAAAATATTTTTTACAAGTCTGGGTACGAAATGGCAAAGAGACAAAACAACAAAATCTGGAGGCTTTACTTAAAGAATCCACCGAAACCCTGCCTGGGCATCTCTTCAATGGCTTCCCGTCAGTTTTAAGTTTGCTTTTAACAATTTACTATTTATTTAAACTGTTGAGTCATGATGACTCATGATGTCTTCTTAGATCTCCAAGATCCAGATTAAAACATGTGTATGGAAGATAGAATTTTAAATCTCATGTTTACTTTGGTTCCTGAAATAAATTTTGCACAAGAGTTTATTTAATCTACCTTTGTTGTGCCTTATATGTACATTTTTTCCCTTTTTGTCCCTGTTGCAAAACAACTAAGGACAATTGGAATTTGCCTCGGTCAGTGCATGTTGTGAGCTTGAAAATGTGAAAAATAGGCGAGGTACTAACTTCCATAGTGATGTGTGGCAACATCTAGGTGTAAGAAAGTTTCCCATGTAAAACTGGATGAGAATCATCTTCATCGCCATTGCACAGAAGCACAACAAAATTACATTTCAGACAGCTAGCTGTCCAAAGAGAAAACAAACATGGGTAGACGGGGATGCCTGAGGCCGCGGCCTCGTGGGAAGCGCTGCCCTTTTTGTTTAGATAAGGAAAAGAGAAAACATGAGGAAAGAGTAGGTTAAAAAAAAAAAATCATATCTCACACTGCGTTCTTGACGGGACACACAGGTTGCAAAAAAATCTCAGCACAAGAAAACGCAACATACTGGTGACATAAAGACGACTATAGCTTTCAACACCTGATGATCTGTGTTTTGAACCTGTTTGCTTCACACAGGTTAGTCGTTATATTTATTATCTGCAACATTTTCATGTCTATACACACACATGCCAGTCAAATTGTTTGAGGAAACTCAGCTTTCTAGTTTTTATATTGCTTAAAAGATTAGTTTCCTTAAACGACTGGGGTGGCTAAGGCCACCACTAGCCACCCCCTGGCGCCACCATTGCACCTAGTGTTGGACAAATTGCTCCCTACACTCTCCAGGATCTGTCACTCTTTGCTGCATTGGACAAGAAAAAATAAATAAATAAATAAATAAATAAATAAATATATATATATATATATATACAAAGTGTAATTCCTCCCCACTTGAATATTTAGCACCAGAAACATTGAGATTTACTTTCATTTCCTGTTCAACTCCAGAAAAACACTCATCTTGAAAACATTTATTGAATCTGTCAGCGATGGGGGACATCAGCATACTGCCTGTTTATTCTTCCTTTTACGTTCCGACTTATCAGATCTGACTGTAAAGCACTTGGGTCAACCTCAGTCATTTTAAAGAAGATAAGATAAGAACTTTATTGATCCTGCTGGAAATGGCTATTTAAATAAAATTGACAGAATTCTTGTCTGCTTAGACACTGATTGGAAAAAAAAAAACACACCTCATTTATTGTTACCTGTTTCAAATCTTATTAAAATAAACCAGAACTGGGAACTAATCTTTTGCAGCTGAAGCTGACGTGTTGTTGCATAAAAGATAACTCTGTCATACTCAAAACTTATTTGCTGTTAACGTGAAAGTCTTATCAGTTAGAGATGCATTCATCAAAGTTTAACATATCTTTGTTGAGAGGATAATAATGATCAGATCCTGAGCTGGTTGGATCAACATGATGTGCTGAAGATGAAAACAATCTGACGTGCGGCTGCTTGTTATGATCATGTTCAGCTGGGATCATCTTACAACTTCCTGTAAACTGGGAACATGAAACGTTCTTGTTGTGCACATTTCACACTTTGCATCGCAGCACAACTTTCTACTTTCATTGCTTAATGAACAACAAACACCCAAAGTGGTGATTTAATTTCCAGGGAAGACAAACTGGTTTTATATGAAAAACAATCCCAGCGGTGCTGATGCAGCAGACTCTTATGCAAGAAGAGTCTTGTGTGGTACAGTGTGTTCTCTGATGAAGGTATTTTTATTCTAAACCATGACGGCAGCACGTTCAGAGCCATTCAAGGAGAGGACACTGCTGTCTGAGGCAAAGAAACCAAACAATTTCTCATCATTAAGAGAATTAATCCACATTGTGTTGTTATTATTGGATTAAAAAAGTGCAAATAAACATAAATTAGTCAGCTTTGATGAATGATGTCATACTCTTCTTTTATAGAAGGATGTGCAGTTGAGCTCACTCAAACATAAGAAAAGGAACATTTCACATTCTCCATCTGCATAGTGAAAGCTTACTAGTAATAAGAATTTTAAAGGAAAAGGTTCTTGTTTATTAAATATAATTCAAGAACAAGCAGGAAGTACCATGTACTGTATGCACCATATATATGCCTATTAAGTGCATAGTACATAGTGGTAAGTACATATTAAATACTGGTACTTACTCTAAATTTATCGGGTACTTGTTATTACATATTAAATATTTAATATGTAATAACAAGTACCCGATAAATTTAGAGTAAGTACCAGGTTCGTACCCAAGTAAACACCTGGTATTTACTAGATGGTATGTACCCTATTAACCAGGCAAAATACCATGTATGTAACTGGTGTTTACCAGAAGGGTTCCTAGTGTGCACCCGGTGTAAACCAATACCTAACGTGTACCAGGTAATTATGAAGTACCCTGTAGCCTACTATTGTTTTATTCATTAACTTGTTGTGGTCTAGTTTTATTTTTTATTACTTACAGCTTCTCTTTAATAATCTTATCACATCATCACAACATTTCTATGTATGTTATCTTATATTTTGTGTGTTTTTCGTCTATAAAGTATGTTTATTTTAACCAGTCCTGTTTATTGTTATGCATCTAAATTGTGTTCATTTTGTGCCACAAAGAGAAGAAAACAATAAATTGATGAAAAATATTGTTTACATCTAAAATAACTCCTCCTGTTTTCGTATCTTGCTTCTGAGTCCCCCCTGATATTTCTAGTAAAGACACACAATGATTTCGCAGAATGAGGTCCGCCTGCCAAAAGGCACCAGACCCTCTTCAGAAAGATTGCTGATTATGTAAAATTATCCGTTGCTTCTGGAGGCGTTACCTTTATGGGAGAGCCAAAGTCAATAAACCCCGCCCTATAGATGCTCTGATTGGTCAATACGTGACGTAAATAAAAACCCTCTTTAACCATTGGCTAAAGCGCCGAGTTTGAGAAAAACATAATTGTACTAACTCCGCCTCTTCTTTGCTCTCATTGGTCAATCGGTGGGGTAAATAAAATTCCTCCCTTCCTATTGGCTGAAGCGCTGTACTTTTCTGCACGAGGCCGCGGCTGTTGTGAATCGTTCGCTGAGACGTGAAGCTGGTCGCGTTAGCTTAGCATGGTTTAGCGTCAGATGCTGTCGACACAGAAAGACGCAGAAAGGAGGCGCTGAAACTCCCGAACGGCCGAAAACATGAAGTTCGTTCGTTTTATTATGAAAAACGCCGCGTTGGCCAACGCGCCGAAACACATCGAGCATTTCTCTAAATTTTCTCCGTCGCCGCTTTCCATGAAGCAGTTCCTGGACTTCGGTGAGTAAATGGAGCTCATAATATGCAGTTTCACTTAAATATGATCCTAATGCAGTTAAAGTTTGCAACAAATGGTCATAGTGTGATTCATATTTGTGAAATGAAGGCTAGACGTCTGCTCCTAGAGCCTGGACATGCAGTTCTCTGAAGTGTTGCATCAGATCTGCTGCACCGTTTGAAGACAAAACTGAACTGTTGATCAATCACAAAAACATTATCTGCACCTAAATGTACCAAACACCGATGAACACAGCTGTTTGCGTGCAAAAATAGTATTTACAATGCAAAATGCATGGAAATAAAACAAATGGTTTAGTTTTTACTCGTGTTTTTTCTATAAATGTGACTATGAAGTAAATTTAATTAATTTTAACTGTCATAAAACAAACATAATCATGCACTTTTAAGTTTGCAATTCAAAGATTGTTAAAATTCAAAAAAGTGGCAAGTTTGACAGCACATAAAAACACAAACAAATGAATTAATTTGACATTTCTGCGTGTAGAATAAGCTAAATTGGTTTAATTCTCTCCTGATCAGCTGTGTTTTTTGTGTCCTTTGTGTTAACGTAGGCTCCATCAACGCCTGCGAGAAGACGTCCTTTGTGTTTCTGCGGCAGGAGCTCCCTGTAAGACTCTCAAACATCATGAAAGAAATCAACCTCCTGCCTGACAAAGTGCTCTTGACCCCGTCTGTGCAGATGGTGCGGCGTTGGTGAGTCCAGCTGCTAATCGAGGATGTGACCTATCGATTATTGTGATGTTGTGTAACCCAGTGCCTCAGCCTTTTATTGAACTGTTCCATCCTAAAACCAAAAGCAGTCAAATCAGTGCCTCTCAGCTTTATGGTGCCTCTTGTTTAACCTGCTTGTTTGCAGGTTTTATTACAGCCACAGCTGCTGGTGTTTGCCTCGAACCGAAGCTGTTTACTCGCCCTCATAACTTGCATAACGCTCTGAATCAAAACAATAGCCTTTGACCAAGTTGTGCTCGCTCCAACTGGCTGCGAGCAGAGGTTGTGAGGCGTGGCTGCGAGCTCTGAACTTTCCCCCAGTTTCCACGTCACAGACCCACGTGACGCGTGTTTTTCTCAGTGGTCTGTCCTCTGCCTCCTTTGTGAACTTTCATTTCCTGCAGAGGCGCTCGGCTCGTCTTCGCCTTCTGTGTTTCACATGTTCCCGTGTTTGTCTCTGTTCTTTTCAGGTACAGTCAGAGTTTGATGGAGATCCTAGACTTCTTAGACCAGAATCCAGACGACCACAAAGTGCTTTCAGAGTAAGTTTTAGGTGAACGTGTGTTCCAAACTGCACAAAGACACCCGCTTTCACACCCGCTGCATCTGTTTCTGTCACATTTAATGAGAAACTAGAACTTTAGCGTTTGAAGGAACGCAATGCAAAACTGAAAAATGAAATCAAACATAAAAATTATTATCCTGATATTTATCAAATGGAGCTGTTTGAAATAATTTACTGCAGTAGTTTTCCATAAATATCAGCATGTAATGCTGTAATGCAGGTACGCACTCAGTGTAAACACAGCTGAATCTGTCAAAAACCATGTGGCAGCTCGAGTCACTTGATTGACCTATACAGTATTAGGCAGTGGATGTAGGTAAACAAATACAGCTGGTATTTTCCATCACTTTGTTTCTTAAGGTCATTGGTTCCTTACCCTGGTCCTTGAGGAACACCATCCTGCATGTTTTAGTGGTTTCCTGCTCCATCACCCCTGATTCAGTGATTTAATAACTTCTTCAAGTTCTGCAGAAGCCTGTTAATCACCTGTTCATTCAGATCAGGTGTGTCTAAGCAGAAAAACAACAAGCATGCAGGATGGTGTTCCTCAAGGACCAGGGTTGAGAACCACCGCTTTAGGTAAATGCATGGTAGTCGATACATTTTGTTCACATTTTTTTTAATTTACGGACACGTTAACCGTCAATATGAGATAAATATTATGCAGATTTAGTTTCTTTACGATTATGTTTGTCTGGCCTTCGTGACTTTGCAATGAGGACCAAGTTATTCTGGTTTCTGTGAATGACAAAGCAGAACATGCTGCTCAGAGAGCCCCGAGTCCCTGCCTCAGGCCGCAGGCCTACATGTGCCGGACTGATTGATTTAATGACAAACTGTATTAATTCAACCCAACATGACTTCTCTGTTTGCTTTCCAAACTACACCCGCTCATGTGCCGTAGTTTTATCCTCGGTGCAGCACTGGTCTCTGTTAGGTTAATGCCAGTACAAGACATTGTTTGAACTATCAGACCAGCATGGAAATTAATTTTTAATGATCAAATATTGACTGAAAAAGTAGATTTTAATTGTATTTTTCTTATTCTAATTATTAACTTTAAATAAGCTGTATTTGTTTGTTTTTTAACACCTTGTTGCCATAATTTCTGTTGCTGACACGTCATTAAAACAACCCCCTGCCAGCCGGCTGACTTTATTTGTCCTGTCCAGGTTCGTGGACGCCCTGGTCACCATCAGAAACAGACACAACGACGTGGTGCCGACGATGGCGCAGGGCATCATCGAATACAAAGAGAACTTTCCCCAGGACACGGTCACCAACCAGAACATCCAGTACTTCCTGGATCGGTTCTACATGAGCCGCATCTCCATCCGAATGCTCATCAACCAACACAGTGAGTCAGCAGTATTTACTTAGGTTGATTTCTTTTAATCAATTAATTTTGTTGTGTAATATTTAGAGTCCAACCGATATATCGGTTAGGCCGATATTTAGGCCGATACATCGGTTGGGCAAATATTTTAGGCCAATATATTGGTATCAGTGATAATTGGCCCATTATGCGCTGGTATAAACACTGGGAACCAGCAGTGTCCTTACTTGCAAAATGGTGTCATTGTACAATGTATCCAGCAGAGGGCGCATGTGGACTACTTTCCAGTCATGACTCTGATGCATACTTGACTCAGAGCGCAGCCGAAGCAGGGAATAATACTGTGTAGCGTATTTTACTGAACAGAGCATGGTAACTTTATTGTAACTGATTTGTAAAATAAAAATAAAAAATCCACAATAATAAATTATCTTCCGTCCTCTAACCCACTTGTTGTTTCAAGTTAGGAATCGAATGTTAACTTTATCCAGAACAATAAATCTAACGTAGAGGTAAAATATATCAGTTTGTCGTCCTCAATGAAATGCATTGTTTTTCTGAAATCTTTACTTACCTGCAAAGAAAAAACAAAACTCTGCTGCAGTTAGTACTAATTAAACCTTAATCATACGTGGCTGACATGTCTTTGTTTAATGTATATTTTTGTAACACACTTGATAACTTTACGCTGAATAGTGGAGGATAGAAAATGTGAACACACATTAGGAAGACATTTTTAAGACTTCAAGTGTTACAACAGTTATAAAAGTAGCTGTTTAGATTCTTGGAGGTGGACAAAGATCAGAAATTTTCAACCAATAGGCCCAGTATCTGTATCGGCGATAGCCAAAATTCCAATTATGGTCGGCCTCTAATAATATTTCAAGTCAATACATTTTTTATTGCTTTTTTAATTTAATTTTTGGAAACACTTTTCTCTGCTCGTTTTCCGACTTTAGCCTAAGATGTTTATAAAAGTATTTTAGTCACTTTGTTGACAAATAGTTGGAAATTAATCTTTTTCTATAACGAAAATGCTACAACTCTGTACACAAAGACACGTCCAACGGGAGATTTAATCATACTTGATACAAATATCACAAATCTTGAGAGGTAAGATTAATTTTATTAAGCGCTTGTCTCAATCTGACTTATTTGTTTTTTACGGCCGGTAGAGATCTTTAAATATCGACACCAACCTTGTAAGAAGAGCATGACTTGATCGATACTTGAGTTTCCAGAGAAGCAAAAAAATGCTTCGTCATTTTGTTTCTGAACAAAAAAACAAAACGTAGAAAACATTAATGTTCCACTTTGTACTGAGTATATGTTACAATCAGTGCATTAATTTATATAAATTTTATACTTGTCGATGGACTTGGCTTAAAATCCAACCTTTGTTTTAAAATGCAGAAAGGTGGCCATTGAAAAGTGGAAAGTACAAATCAGTCATTTATGAGTCATGGATATGTATTCAGATTCGTCAACATTTGTTATGTTGTTGGATAAAGATATCCTTACAATGTCTCCTTTGCTAAAAAGAGTCTCACACAAAGACAGGAGATTATTTGAATCCCAGTTTACTTGTAAGGGCAGAGTTCACACAGGTTTACACAGATGTCTCAGTGAAGCCCCGGTCGTGAAGCTCTGCACCGGACAGTGCGCATGTTGTGTTTTTATAACACGTATCAGCACGATGGCCTCGGCCTCTTACACTCGGAGGCGTCAGGTGCCTGCAGGTTCATCTGTCGCACACGTGGTTCAACATTAATTTAACATTAGCAGTGATAAAAATCCATAAACCTTTACCTGAAATCCCCCTGACAGATTTTATTTACATTGAGTGTGGACCCGCATTTCAGAATCCCTTGTTGATTTTTGCGTCCAACTACTGGAGTAAACAAAACCTTTTGATATAAATCAGAAAAATCTTTTTTTTTTTTTTGGTTTGATTTCATTCTTTGTAACGAGTGCCTTTTTAAATGTTGCTTCTTTAAAGAAAACAATTAAAAATAGAAAAATTACCAGTGTAAAAATATTATTGTTGCAGTTGCACTGATTTTTATTGATCCCAGATTATCGGGTGAATATGACGACGAGGAGATAAATCTGCTTCTTATCGCCATAAAATCAGCAGCTCAGTCCAGTCTGATCCAAACAACCGACAAAGACAGAACACGCGGTCATGAAGGCGTCGTAAACTTCAGTGTTTATTCTGTATTGAAGCAGATAGCCTGCCTCTTTAGCTGTTTTCGTGCAGAGGGCCTTCTGCTGGAGTACAAACCCGACTGGAGAGATTTGAAAAGCATCCTGTTGATCCGGTTCGATCTTGTCCTGTCCGGAGTTTTATTTGTTCTAGATAACTTCAGTCAGCCGGCGTGCAGAACTGCTGATGCATGCAGAGTTTCCCAACCGCACGAACCGTTACGACTTTTACATAACCTGATCTGTAGGGACTGTTTCCACACCGGCTGGTTTGGGTCCTGCATTTATTAACTCGTGTTCTTTTTCCAAAACAAGCGAAGGACTCATCAGACACGTCTACGTCTGAACCTTCTGAACGTATTCTTTAGAAAATCATCATTCTGAATGCGTGGTGGTTTTTAATTAAAGATTTTAATTTTTTTTTTTCTTCCTGCAGCTCTTGTTTTTGACGGCACGACGAACCCTGTCCACCCGAACACCATCGGGAGCATCGACCCTCAGTGCCACGTGGGGGATGTAGTCCAGGGTGAGCGTGCGTCTCGCTTTGGGTTTTAGCTTTATTTTTGTTTGTAAATCTAATTTCATTGCTTTTTTTTTTTTTTTCTCAGATGCCTTCCACAGCGCCAAGCTGCTGTGTGAACAGTACTACCTGCGCTCCCCGGAGCTGGTCCTGCAGGAGATGAACCGTAAGTTGTTTATCTTTGTTTAAAGATAAAATCAGGAGCTCTGCCTGTCAAACCAGATCTGAAACATCCTGAAGTCCAACGAACTTGTTTGTTGATCCCTTTGTGCAGACAAGAAGAAGAATCATCCAGTCACCATCGTGTATGTGCCCTCTCACCTTTACCACATGCTGTTCGAGCTCTTCAAGGTAACACCCCCTCCCTCGCTTTCAGATTTCAGACAGGAAACTTAAAAATGCTAATTCAAATTAAATGTTACGCTTTTATTTTGCAGAACGCAATGAGAGCGACCATTGAGACTCACGGGAGCAGCAGCACCCTCCCACCTGTTAAAGTCCTGGTGTCTCTGGGCGGCGAGGACATGTCAATCAAGGTGAGGCGCAGAGCTCAAGGGTCAGCAGGTGTTTAAAGGTAACGGATTAGGGCGGGGTCATGATGGATACAGACGGTTTACGGGAGTTATGTAGAAACTTCAGATCACTAATATGAATCAACCACACACAGAGAGTGATCAACCTACTTTAAAGGAAAAGTAGCAAAACAACAGCTAAATTCTAAAAGAGCATAATGCTAGCCAAAAGAATACTAACTTAAATTCCAAACTAGCAATACACTAGCTAAATGCTAAGAGAAGCAGGACACAAGCTGAAAGCTACACAAATACAAAACGAGTCAGAAGTAGAAACATGGTTGCCAAGTCAAGAGCAGCAAAATGCTAGCTAAAAGTAGCAATACACTAGCTAAATGCTAAAAGAAGCAGGACACAAGCTGAAAGCAAAAAAAAAAAAATTCTAAATGAGCCAAAAGTAGAAACATAGCTAAGTCGAGCAGCAAAAAGCTAGCAAAAAGTAGCAATACACCAGCTAAATCCTAAAAGCAGCAGGACACAAGCTGAGAGCTACAAGATCACAAAACGAGCCAGAAGTAGAAACATGGTTGCTAAGTCAAAAGCATCAAAAAGCTAGCTAAAAGTAGCAATACACTAGCTAAAGCCAAATGTAGTGAAAAGCTAATTAAAAGTTAAATGTAACACAAGACTAGCTTCAAGCTAAAAGTAGTGAAAAATAAATAAAAACTGAAATGATCAGAAAGACGGCTAATTGTAGAAAAAGGTAGCTAAAAGCTAATTGTAGCAAAAGAGTAGCTAAAAGTCGCATAGGAAGACAAAAACAGCTAGTTGCTGAAGCAGAAAGAAAATGTTTTTAAAGAAATAAGTTACAAAATGCACAAGTCAGCGTCATCTCCTAAACGAGCCAAACGTTTCGATATATGAACGGCTAAAATAGCACAAAGTATAGATTTTGTTAGGTTGTAAAAAAAAATGTATCAATAAACAAAAACCAGGAAGACAAAAATGTACTTTGACTCTATTCACACTAAATAAATCTTTAGTGGACAAAAAGCACAGTGTTCCAGTTTAAATCTTTTTATTAGCAGCAGCTTGACCGGAGTTTAGTGTGAAAAAAAAAAACACTTTACTAAATTAATAAATCCGTCTAAGCTCAATAAACTTTCATCATAAAGCTCATAACTTTGACATTTGGCTTTTACTTCTGAGCAGAAGTGTTTTTTTTTTTTTTTTCTTCGTCCTGGTTATGTAACGTGTGTGTTCTGGTTTCATCACAACTCTGATCCGACGGGTTCTGTTGACTCTGACTCGGGTCACCAGGACCCGGGTTTATCTCCTCACCTGCTTTTATCTGAGTCTTGTTATTGATTTGAACTCAGGGTTTTGTGCTTTTTCTGATCTTTAAAATCCATTTCTTTCTTTTTCCATTTAATTTATTTATTCAATTTTCCAACTAAAATATTCAAAGTAAACAAACGGATCCTGGGCTCCTGACTGACGCACGCTCCAACTCTTCTTCACTGGTTTTTCTCCGTCTGTAGGTGAGCGACAGAGGTGGAGGAGTCCCGTTCCGTAAGATCGAGAACCTTTTCAGCTACATGTACTCCACAGCTCCAGCTCCTCAGATAGGAGACCACTCCAGGACGCCGCTGGTAAGAAAACAAGTACCACTCTGGATGTTGTTTTTATTTATTTGATGATTATTTTCATAATTTTGGAGGATAACTGTCAAAATCTGCTTCATAAATACAAAATTATACACAAGCTGACTAAAAAGAGGAACAGGAAGTAGAACCAAATCTATACAAACTGTCTATTTTTTTATTTTATGTTAAAAAAAAAAAGCATTTAGTCAACTTTATTTAATATTTTCAGGTAACTAAACTATAAATCTTAATTAAATTGTAAAGTATATAATCTAAATTAGATTATTTAACTTCTTATTTGAAAAATATTTAAAATAATATGAATGAAATGCCTAATCTTTCTCTGCAGGCTGGTTTCGGCTACGGCCTCCCCATCTCTCGTCTCTATGCCAAATACTTCCAGGGCGACCTGCAGCTTTACTCCATGGAGGCCTTCGGCACGGACGCCGTCATCTACCTGAAGGTGAGCCGAAGGTGGAGGTGGAACCTGATGACAGGCTTTGAACCCTTTAGCTCGCAGAATGCTGCGGGCCCAAAGGCTGCTGAAAATTGTTGAAAAAGCTGAAACTGAGTTCTTAAAATTAAAATAAAGAAAACAGTAGCTGAAATAACATCAGACCCTAGCTAAAAAGAGCTAAACCTTTGCTAAAAGGACACTAGCTAAAAGAACACTAGCTAAAAGAGGGAGAACCTTAGCTAAAATGACATTAGCTAAAAGAAGAACACTAGCTAAAGAGGCAGACCCTTAGCTAAAAGAAGAACACTAGCTAAAAGAAGAACAGTTGCTAAAAGAGGGAGACCCTTAGCTAAAAGAAGAACACTAGCTAAAGGAATAAAATTAGCTAAAAGAGGCAGACCCTTAGCTAAAAGAACACTAGCTAAAAGAATAACAGTAGCTAAAAGTGGCAGACTTTTAGCTGCAAGAACATTAGCTAAAAGAACACTAGCTAAAAGAATAACAGTAGTTAAGAGGCAGACCCTTAGTTAAAAAAAAAACACTAGCTAAAAGATTAACAATAGCTAAAAGAGGCAGACCCTTAGCTAAAAGAACATTAGCTAAAATAATACTAGCTAAAAGAGGCAGACCTTTAGCTAAAAGAAGAACACTATCTAAAAGAGACAGACCCTTAGCCAAAAGAAGAACACTAGCTAAAAGAATAACAGTAGCTAAAAGAGGCAGACTCTTAGCTAAAAGAAGAACACTAGCTAAAGGAATAACAGTAGCTAAAAGTGGCAGACCCTTAGCTAAAAGAAGAACACTAGCTAAAAGAATAACAGAAGCTAAAAGAGGGAGACCCTTAGCTAAAAGAAGAACACTAGCTAAAGGAATAGCAGTAGCTAAAAGAGGCAGACTCTTAGCTAAAAGAAGAACACTAGCTAAAAGATGAACACTAGCTAAAAGAGGCAGACCCTTGGCTAAAAGAATAACACTAGCTAAAAGAATAACAGAAGCTAAAAGAGGCAGACCCTTAGCTAAAAGAAGAATACTAGCTAAAAGTAGGAAAATGCTGCCAAAATGTCATAAAGAAGCAAAGCAGTGGCTTAAAATCAAAAGTAGCAAAGCACTAAATCAAAGCTAAAAGTAACAAAACATTGGCTAAATGTTGCTCAGAGCAAAAATAAAAGCTAGCTAAAACTAAAAGTAGCAACGAGGTAGCTAAAAACTAAAATTAGGAGAACAGTAGCTAAACATAGAAAATATGAAATAGCTAGAAGATAACTAAAAAGTATCAAAAAGCTAGTTAGAAGCTAAAATAATAAAATGCTTGTTAAAAACTTAAAAGTTGCTAAAATTATTCTAGCAAGACAAAAACCAGCGTGTTTGCTGAAGCAGGTTTCAGAGAAGAATGAACCGAAGAGGTTTAGATGGTTTGTTTTTGTGGGGAAGTTATTTGTAAAAAGTTAGGAACACCAAAAGTCACAGCCGAAGTCTCCTGAATGAGCCGAACGTTTTGACGGACGGCCGTTTGTAAATCTGTTCGTTGCTCCCGCAGGCTCTGTCCACGGACTCCATCGAAAGGCTGCCGGTCTACAACAAAACCGCCCTGAGGAACTACAAAATGAGCCACGAGGCCGATGACTGGTGCGTTCCCAGTAAGGAACCTCTGGACCTGCGGAACTTCAAGACGGCCCAGTGAGGGTCTCTGCGTGCACCGAACTGACGCTTCGCAGCTAAAAACAGAATCACCAAAAGTCCCTGCGCTCCCACGACGCCTCCTGCAACCAGAGCAGGCTTCAGCCCGTCACTTTCAGCTCCTGCCACCTTTCTTTTGGTTTTTAACAGACAGTTGTTTGGAGGAAGCAGCCCGACTGAGAGGGCGGAGTCATGTCATTAACGGGGGAGAGGGCAGAGTCTATGGAGGAGTCATGGCCCTGCATGTTATGGGCGTTTAAAATAAATTTGCATCTGAGTGGACTGGTAAAGTGAAAAGAGGACGTTGTAAAGCCCCGAGAAGGTCCGAGGTGTTCCACGAACAGAACCAGATGTGCAGCCTGGCAGCAGCAGACCCACCCAAAGGCTCGGGCTGTCGGAGTACTTGAACCTTTAATCCAATATTTGCACCTTGTTCAATTTCTCTTGGTACTGTAAACTGTTTCCAGTGTAAACATTTGAACAACTTTTGTTTTTGCATATAAACGTGTGCGTTTCTTTAATGTTTCTGCATTTACCAATACAGACAGCTGACGGTGGTGTCGGCGTTCTGGACCAGGCTGATTGTAATCCTCCCGTGTTTTTGTGTATTTCTTGTGTTTGGATTATAATCTACAAACTGCAGCTCCGCATGGACCTGAGTTTTTAACCGCAAAGTGTTTTCCAGCCTTGTGGAGGCTGAGTTCACGTGTTGTGAAGCTCAAGGAGGTGCTTGGTGGCTCAATACGACCACTGTCCGTTTTTATTTTTTATTTTTTTACTCCGTGCCAAATGAGAACGTCTCGGGTCCAGATGTGTTCAGAACAGTTTGTTTGTCTACATCTCCCAGATAAAGTTTTTTTTTTTATAGACATTTGTTTTTGACTGAAAATATTGTAAATACTGTAAATAAAAAGAGAACTACCTGGAATCTGAGTTATTTTTTTGCTTGCGGGAATCCTGCCGTTTAGTTTCCCTGGAGCTGGACTTTGTGTTGCCAGACGCTTCGAAACAACAACAACTTTCAGGAGTTTTGCTTTGCTTGCTCCTGAGTCGGAACAGTTTCCATCGCTGTGACGAGGCGGGTCGTGGTTTTCCTGCCGTTTCTGGACCAGAGCCAAGTGAGGCAGAGGTTGGAGACTAAACAGCTGAGGCCGTGTCTTATGGCTTGTTTAGCATTCAGGGCATGTGAGGCTCACGCAGCCGAAGGCTAACTGCCTGAAACTGGGCTAATAATAGCTGAACCCTCTTGGCTCCTGCCAAATGAGGCAGCACACGTTTTTAAATTGGCTGTTACAGTTTTTTTAACAGTCAAGTTTTGACCTGAAGGGACATTTTTAAAGTGGGATTTATGAGCGGTTAGTGTCTTACCTGCAGGAGAAACTGTCCAAAAGTGAATTTCTGCGTTTTCGTAGCGAGGGAATGTTTTACGAGTCATTTTTAGACAGTTTGATCGAGACGTTTTGATATTGTTTCTATTTTTAAACAGTAATTACTGCATTAATACGAGGTTTTAGTGTAAATACAGTGTAAAATAAATAAGTTTTAAGTCCAAATAAATTATAGTTTTGGCATTTTGTCCACAACAAGATTTGTTTTTATTCATGTGAACACATACTCAGCATCGTGGTCCAACCAGCCACACCACGTGCTCACTCCTTGTGCGCATGTACGTCAGCTCTTCATCTTAACCCACATCCCACCCTGTTAGACAAAAAATACACATTTCAATAGCCATTTCCTATCTGGCAACCCTGATCTGTGTAGCCTTCCTGTCCTCCTGGTCTGAATCCAAACAGCAACTTTATCGTTGCTGTGGTGCAACAAAATCTGCGCATCGCACGAGAGCGCACAGAACATTATTGACGTGAGGTGGAGGGCGACATTCAGTCTGGGAACACTGGGCCTTTAATGCTAACCAGTTCTGCAGCACTTCATTTTTATGTTCCTCCCAGTTCTTCTGTTTGGGTTTAAGGACAGGAAACCAGTCCAGGTGTGCGTGATGGGTCGTGGTAAACAGACCAGCTGTTATTGGCCTGTTTGACACCGACTCAGGACCATTCACTCAAAACAAATAAATCAGCAGGAGGCCGAAGAAAACTCCAGCTTGTATTTTGTACGATACTTCAGGCGTTGGGAAATACTCCGAGAAATAAAACCAGTAACTTTAGTTGGTGCCAGATTTTTATTTTTACGTCAACGTTTCTAAATCTTTCTCACCGTGGAGAGATCCGTTCTTCTTCTGTACGTTTCAGCGCCACACTTTTTGTGCCATTTCCACGATTCATGAACCAAAATGTTCAGCTTCTTCAGAACTCTTCTGCTAGTTGTACTTTTTGAAACATTTAGCTGTTTCGGCCATGCTCTCATCCCACAGCCACTTGGTGCTGTTCGACATTTTACTGCTAATTTCAGCTGTTCTTCAGCTTCAGTTTCTTTTTTAAGCTTCTTTCTGCTAATTTTAATGTCCTTCTGTTCGTTTCAATTCTTTTCTACTTTTGCAGTCAAACGTTTTGGCTCCTTTTGGTTTTTTTCCTGCTAATTTCAGACTTTATGTTACTTTTTCCAGTTCTTCCTGCTAATTTCAGCTACTTTTTAGGTATTTTTCCTGCTATTTGTAGCTCTTTTATTTGTCGTTGTTGCTTATTCCACGCTTTGCGCTTCTCTCTAATCATTTCAATTTTTTTTAATTCTCCTTTCAGCTTCTTTTCTGCTGATATCAGCTGTTTTTGGCTACTTTGGTGTAAATTTCAGCTTTATTTTTCCTGCTTTCAGCAAATGTCAGCTGTTTAAATTCACCTGGCATCAGTAGTTTGGCAATTAGACTTTTTCAGCCGAGTTTCAGCTCCTTCAGCAGTTTTTAGTAAAAATCCTTCAGCAATGAGCATTTGCGCTGCACTTGTGCAGGAATTTTCGCTGGTTATTTGTCGTTTACTTGAAATATATCTGCCTGAACAAAAACTGCAGTCACTCACTTTAAGACCAAAAATAAAATCACAAGAAAATTCCCATGTTTTGGACGCTGAACGTGATTTTATAATAATTAATATTAAATTACTCGTCAAATATTTGGACGTAATGGCAACATCTTGATTTAGTTACACACACACAAAAAAAATCTATTTTTATTTGAACAAAAACAACTTTCCCTCCAGTATTAATAATCAAACCATAAGAGTTTGATTACAAACTCATAATTAATATTTTGAATGATTAGTTTAGCCTAATATTAAATTTTTCTGATCTGTTTGCTGCAAATAAAACAGAAGTTGACAAATAAGCTTATATATTTTATTTATTCTTTCTCCCACTGCTAAAAAGGAATGACATTTGGTGGTATATTTTCCTGTCTGTGTGTGTCTGTTAGCAAAATATCTCCTAAACAACTGGGCAGGTTTTAATGACTTAATTTCCAACTAACGTTTGGAGTCAACCCGAGATTAATTTAATCTGATCAGAGTTGATAATCTGGGCAGATTGTCCTCAGGCTCTGTGTATTTTTGTTGTGCAGCTGCAAGTGTCATGCGGCTCCATGTTTTCCTCTCAGGTTTGATCCGGCTCCAGCAGACGAACAGCAGCTGATCTAAAAGCGGCCTCGAGCTGTTTACTCAAAGCCGAGACCAGCAGCTCTGCGTCCATCGAGGAGTGGAAAGAATCCAGTGGTGTCCTCCTCCTTATCACACAAAGGGACAGATTAACGTTCTGTAGCAACAGGGACGGAGGCCAGAGGACTCCGTGTCCAACTACACATTGGCGTGTTGACGTGTGCTGCATTCCTGAGCCCAGGCAGGATGTTTACGTGACGACTCTGTGTGAGTTTAGTAACATGACACAGAGTTTGGTACCTGGAAAGACGATGAAAGTCTGATGAAAATAACTAAATATGCACCGAAACAAAGTGATTAATGAGTGGAACACAAGCTAAAAGTTAAAAATAACAAACCAAAGGACAAAAGTCAAATCAAATGTTTAAAAGAAACAAAATCGTAGAATGTAACTTAAAACTTAAAGTAGCTAAACTGTAGCTAAAAGATAAAGGTGTCACAACATAGCTAAACTAAAAATAGCTGAATATTACCCAATGCCAAATGTTGCTAATCAATAGCTATTCTCTAAAATCTGAAAGTACCAGAACAGTAACTAAAGGCCAAAAATAGCAAACCATAGCTTAGAGGTAAATGTACTGTATAAATATGCTAAAATAGCTTTTACAAGTTAGAAGTAGCAAAAGAAAATTTAGCTAGCATGTCAAAATTGAAGTTAAAAGCTAAACATAGCAAAAGAAAGTTAAAAAAAAAAGCAAGTACATAAAAGTAAAGATCAAATACTGTATAATTTAAAACATGTCTTCTTTTAGCTTTTAGCTATCATTTAGCTATTTTTGCTTTTAGTCAGTGGTTTGCCACATTAGTTGACTGGATTGATTTTCAGCCAGACTTTTGCTACTTTTAGCTAACCTTTTGCTGTTTTTAACTAAAATTTGGATACTTTTTGCCCATAGCTTCTGGATAGGTTTAGCTTCAAGCTGCGGCTTAGCTTTTAGCTGTTAGCCAGCCTTTTTCTTTGATTCCAAGACATGATCTTCTGGAACCAATGAAGCATCAAAGCTGATTTTGTTTTTAGCCTGAAAACGTGTGGATGTGACGCAAACACCGTGATCTGTCAGCCAACTTTGAGTTTAGTTTATGTGAATGTGAGATGATAAACAAGCGTCATGAATCTCAGAGCCGTCACTAATTTGATGTTGCTGAGCCTCCATCGTCCTCACAGCTGTCAGACAGTTCGGCTGCACATGAGCTGAACCCTGACTCCACCAGAAGCCTTTTGCTTTTGCCTGACGTGCATTTTAATACAGCTGCAGGGGTTTCAGCTGCACTGTGGACATTAAAGATTCTGCAGGAGCTCCAACTCCTTCCTGCACTTCCAGCACTTATTGAAAAAGTGAACTTTTAACCATTTTCCCCAGTAAATGTGAATTATTAGAGCCTTGCTGCTCAGTTTTAAACTCCACTGTCGCGCTCTGGTGGTGAGTCTTCAGTCTGAGTGGCTCCATGAAACCAGACTGAGCAGAACTCCCTTCATGTGACATGTTCTGACCCATTTTAGAAAAAAAAATGTAGATGTTATTAAATTTAATTAATAATTTAATTAATAATTAATTCTGATATTTTTTAATTGAAAACTTGCAACAAATTTTCCTACTAAAACCTCATTTTTAAAGAAGTTGGGACAATGTGGAAAATAAAAATTTGTCGAAAAAAGCGATTCCCAAAACAACCAGGTGTAGGTTTCATTAGATTTATTTACAAAGCTTTGGAGAACGGTCATCAATCACAGAAGATCAATGCATTTACAAAACATTAGCAATGCTTTCACCTGTCTGAGGTTCTGACCCATTCTGACTTCCTGAACAGAAGAAAAAAAATCAGTTTAATAGAAAACATCCAGCCTCCGGTCCATCCGTCCCTGTCCATGTTTATCAGAACCCAGCTGCAGTCAGAAACCTGGGAGCCAGCAGCTCCCAAGGCCTCTGGAATCACAACACTGATCATATCCATCAGGCCTTGAAGATAATAAAAATCTCTTGCTGTCCTGACCATCTTGGTCACATGAAGACAGCATAAGGATCATGGGGCATTTTAATATACTGTAATTCACAATAACAGTAAAAGAACAGTGCATAAATTACAATAATCAAGTGAATTTATGGAGCACGGTGAGTGCCACTAATGCACATTCCCTGGTCAGCATTCACAGCGGAACATAAACTGTCACGATTGGTTAGTTTTGGATCAACCAGAACCCAGAATAGTGCACACCGAAAGACTCAAGCTGGAAAAGTTTATTAAATGACTTGATGAGCCAGAGACCAGAAGATCTGGAGGGAAGGAAAACAAGATGTTTCCCCATCAAGAGGTTTCTTCCACAGAATGTCTCAGAAACATCCTTACTGCTGTGGGATTAAAACATTTCATTCATCATTAGGAGTTAGTTAATATGTTTTTGTGTGTGTGGGAATAACTGACCGGCAGCTGTGAACCAGGAACTTTTGTTAATTACATCAGCAGGAAGGAAGGTTCAGCCTCATTTGAAGATAACTTTAGGAATGTTGTAGGGCCCCTCACAATTTGGAGGCACCAAGAGATGACATTGCAAACTGATTTACAGAAGCACCTCTGTCTGCCGGAGGAGGTGAATTGTGGTGTTCCTGTGCAGAAGGTCAAAATATCTCCCGGGGGAGGCCCCCCAGGTGTTACAAGGAGGCACTTTTCCTTTGTTTTTCAGAACCGGCTCCTGTCAGACTGGGTCTGCTTCTCCAGATCTGCTTGTATTCTGTGCATACATGTTTGTGAAAATAAATGTTGTTAAACCTGAAGGAAGCCCGGTCTTTCCCTCCGATCAAACCAGTCCGGCAAGAACGAACCAGTCTCGTTCTTAACACTGCCACTGCCAGGGTTTGAGGGAGGCTGCAGGAGAACGGTGTTCAAGGGGACCGTCAGGATCCACGAGACAGTGGAGCAGGTGCTGAGAAGCCAGGAGGCAGAACGAGTCTGAGGAACTGTTTGCCTTGCAGGCTTGGAGCTCAGGAGGTTCCAGGAAATCTTTTACCCACTTCTTCCTTTCCAGATCAAAGGGGTCACTGGTGCCCATGTCCAGCCATCACTGCGCGAGAGGCGGGGGACACCTGGACAGGTCTCCAGTCCATCACAGGGACACACAGAGACAAACGAGACAAACATTCACTCTCTCTCTCACCTAAGGGACATGCAATTCAGAGTCACCAATCAGTCTAACATGCATGTTTTTGGTCTGTGGGAGGAAACTGGAGTACCCGGAGGAAACCCACGCAGCACGGAGAGAACATGCAAACTCCACCCAGAAAGGCTCCCGGCTGGGATTTGAACCTGCAACCTTCTCACTGATAGACAGAAGATCTACCATTTGCGCCACCGTGCACCCTCTCTGTTGACTACTTGCCTTTTTATAGCACTTTCTTCTATGGCAGCACGAAGGATCAGTGGTTAGCACTGTTGCCTCACAGCAAGAAGGTCCTGGGTTCAATCCCCGGTTAGACCTGGGGTCTTTCTGGGTGGACTTTGCATGTTCTCTCTGTGCTGCGTGGATTTTCTCCATGTACTCCATTTTCCTCCCACAGACCAAAAACATACATGTTAGGCTGCCTTCAGGCCCAGGACTGCCTTGCAACTGACATCTGGGAGTTACCTGGTTAAATAAATGTTAATAAATAAAATATCTATGTTTTGTTTGCAGCGGACAACAGGTCTTTATTTTTTGGATTATCTGGACAGAACTGACGTTCCTTCAGAGTCAGATGTAATAATCATGAATGAGAAACTGTAAAAGTATTTCTTGTAAAAACACTTGTTCCAGCTGGTGTCAGCTGTTGCTCAGAAAATGATAATTTTGTGGACTTTGTTTATTGATGTTATAAAACTGAAAGGCAAATTAAAGTACAGGCAGTCCTCGATTTACGAACGGGTTCTGTTCCTACGGACCGTTCGTAACCCGATTTTGACGTAAGTCGGGACCCGTAGCACGTGGCGTCGTAAGTCCGGATTTTTTGCCGTAAGTCGGACCGCGCACGTAAACAGCATTTTAAACACTTTTTTCCAACGTAACACAACACCAGCGTACATTCTGTACCTTAAAAATGTATTTTCAAGCAGTTAGCTAACATAGTACCCTAAAAAACACAGAAAATACTGAAAAATACTGCTCAATGGAGGCGTGATGACGTCACCGGGTGCCGTTCGTATGTCCGAAATGCCGTAAGTCGTGAGCGTCGTAACTCGAGGACTGCCTGTATTTGGTTTTCAATGAACACGGTGCAGTGCATTCTGGGTAAATATGTCTAATTTGGCGTTGTCTGTCTAAAGGGCATTCTTCCAGAAGATCTGCATGTTCGATCAGGTTCAACAACAAAATCCATAGTTGTTTTAAAAAGATGCAATCTTTTTCTACTTGTCCCGTCATGAACTTTAACCTTTGACCCAATAAATAAAACCTGCAGCGTCTGAAGTAGACTTCTTGTTTTTGTTTTGTTGTGTCTCAGCGCATTGCACAGTCTGACCTTGGGGTGAAGACTGATAGCTGTTTCCTATTTAAATAATATTTCTCACTGTTGAATGATTTCACGTCAAACTGTTCATAACTCTGTTTTTAGCCATTCTCAGACTGATGGACTGCTTCTCCGTGGTCATTGCTGATGTCTTTCCTTCTTGGTGTTGCGTTAACACAAACCTGATGGCTCCAGAGAAGCAAACTGTTCAAATTTGTGCTTTTATTAAAGTTGCCACACTGATGGAGATCAGCAGCTGATCCTCCCTCCCGACTCAGAGTTGACTTCAGCTCTTCAGCTTTATTTGATTATTTTATTAATGAAAGACAGGGGAATCTTTAGTGTGTTTTTGTTAATTGGAGGTTAGATTTAAATCATTTAAGTAAAGATGAGATCTTTATTAAATTGTTCTGATGTAAAACCAATGACCTGACCAATTTTCTCTGAATATATATAAATATATTTTATATAAATTATAAATACTCGTGTGTGTAAACCTTCAGCTATCACTTGTGTCTTCATGCATGATTACGTCATGTGTACAGCACATTGCTCTGAAGGGACACGCTCCTCAGCTCTAATTTTACAAATTTTTGTCAAATAAACACTTGTTTTTCAGGGTTTTTTTTTACAATAATTAAAGACTGTTGGTCAGGAACAGTCCAGTTCAGTCCAGTGATTTGACTGAAATTGACTCTTAGTGTTTGCAAAAAACCAAACATCTTGAATGAAGAACCAAGCAACAGCAAGACTCTGTCAAATTAACAAAATAAAGGCTTATTATTCCCATATTCTCTAACTAAAGTACAAACTGGTCACGTGCCCTTGTGATTCACTGAAGCTATAGAGACCATTACCAAAACGGTCAAACGTCTGTACTTGGTGTTCTGACTGAATAGCTCTGAGTAAGAGTGGATTATGTAAAACATGTTGAAAATAATAATAATAAAATGTATGTTATATAATAAGAATATAATATTAGTATATACAAATGTAAAAATGCCATAAAGCAGTGTTCTTCAGATGCAGCAGAAGAGGAAGGGAGAATGTGCCTCCCTTCACAAGTCAGCAGATTTGATCTTATTTACCTCGGTGTGATGTGATCCCATCAGACCTGAAGATAATAACGTAACCATTTAAAAAATATCCTATAAAGCTGTAGTAATGGCTGTTAATTATTGAACTGGCTCATAGATCGTAGCTTCTGTGGCAGATATTGTCACTACCCATGAAGGCTGAATCATGCTCCAGTTTAGAGCAGTACAAGCTGATGTTTTCCTCTAATAATTCATTATCTGTTCTCTTTGCATGAATTTAGAAATTGCACTTTTTAAGTTTAGAGGTAGACACTGATTGGACAAGCAGCTGCAACTAGCAGAGCCTACATGAACATAAGTTACATGTTAAAAAAAGTTAGTTTCAAATTCTTCAACCAGTTTAAAGGCCGTGTGACATGATGTTTGAACTTTGCATAAAATGGCACAACATATATATCTTGTATCATTCAACTATG
>JARVGQ010000610.1:28626666-28638246 GCA_031762355.1 Hypsolebias martinsi | reverse complement strand
TGAAACAAGTTCATTTTGACAGATTTTTGAGCGCCATGTACCACATAAAATCAGTTTGAGGTCAGTAAGCACAACCAGAAATAATACACAAGGCTCACTGTCTGTTTGAGAAAATTCAAGGATTTTAAGTGTGCCTTATAGTCTGAAAAATACGGTAATATATAATGACTCGTCTGCTTGTTAATAAAATGCTGTCCTGGATTATTTAGTCTGAATAACTTCTGTAGATTGTTATAGTTTTTTATTGCCCGCTGGCAGTCATGACACTGGCTGGATTAAAATGAAAATCTCAAATTATGTACGTCTACAACTGTTCTCCTTTTAAAGTCAACCTGATTCAAGATGGCTGCCACAGCTAATTAACCTTAGCAAACACAAACTCTGTTAATTTCCCAGATTTTAAAGTGGAATTAGTGGAGTCAACTGTAACGCATGTTTCAAGTGGCAACAAATTGTACAACTTTTCTTACATTTTACTTTTTCATCCATATTATGTTTTCAGGGAATTTTTAATGCAAAACATTTAGTTTTTGCACAAAACAAATAAAAAAGACCAGAATCACAAAGATCAATGGCTAAATTACATATTTCTTTATGACTATTTGACGTAATTTATTGTCTTTGGAATATGTCAAGGTTTTATGCAGTCTGATTTATTTTTTACTCTTTTTTTTATATTTAATACTTTTAGTGGTTTCTCACAAATGTAAAAAACATTAAAAAAGGATTGTGTGTTTATGCTAATAGTATAAAAATCATAAACGCTGGCGCTGTTCCTTTTGTCTTTAGTACCTGCTCAGTAAATCTCACCTGTGTGTTTAGGTTTGAGAAGGGGAGGATCTACTCGTACATCGGAGAGGTGGTGGTGTCCGTTAACCCTTACCGTGCCATGAACATCTACGGCCGCGACACCATCGAGCGGTACAAGGGCCGCGAGCTGTACGAGAGTCCGCCCCACCTCTTCGCCATCGCGGACGCTGCTTACAAAGCCATGAAGAGGAGGAACAAAGACACCTGTATCGTCATCTCAGGTAACACGGGAAGCCCCCCGGGCAGAAAAGAATGAGAAGATGTTCCCTCTCTTTTTCCTTTAAAGTTTTCCAAAATAAATGTTTTATTTGCTCATGAGCTGTGTGGCAGCGTGAAGACAAAAGTAGACTGAAGCACCACCCGGTGGTCAGAACAGGAACTGAGCCCCTCTAAATCTGAAACCATGTAACGTCCTGCAAGAAAGATGCATCGAGTATTTTGTCCTGCACGGACTAAAACCAAGACATCGTTGCTTTGCTTCAGTAACACCAGCAGTTTGGGTCTGGGGGCGCTGGCGTCAGACTTTTGAAAAGCCACAATCATAAACGACTCATTCGGTAGAAGAAACCATTTAACTAGTGGACGTCAGCGCTTGTGGTCTGGCAGCTTGGTGTTTGCGAGGCGCGTGAACCACACCAGGACTATCGATGGCCGTCAGTTTTATGGTTGTCTTTCTGTTTCGTTGCAGGAGAAAGTGGTGCAGGAAAGACCGAGGCCAGCAAGTACATAATGCAATACATAGCTGCCATTACCAACCCCAACCAGAGGGCCGAGGTTGAAAGGTGAGCCGCTGTCATTCACACAGAGACGAATAACTCAGAGGGAGGAGGCTTTTATTGTTCTGCTGGACTGGACCAGAACAAACCACGAGTTTCATCAAAGGCTGGGTTTAAATACGTGTGTCTACAGGTGTTTGTAATAATAATCCTGGTGTCAGGGCTTAAATAATCCTTTTTAAAGTGCTGTCGTCACTTGTTGTAATCTAGCACTCTTAGATCTAACTTGGTGGAGCTCTGATTTATTTCTGTCTTTCTGTTGCTCCACAGAGTCAAGAACATGCTGCTAAAATCCAACTGCGTCCTGGAAGCCTTCGGAAACGCCAAAACCAACCGCAACGACAACTCCAGCCGCTTCGGCAAGTACATGGACATCAACTTCGACTTCAAGGGGGACCCCATCGGGGGCCACATCAACAACTACCTGCTGGAGAAGGTGACGTGGACAATAAACCTAATCCAAACACCGTCCCGTTTTACTTTTTTGTACAATTGCTTTGTTTTATGAGACGTGTTCCAGGAATCCTGGAAACCTGACAAACATTTTATTTATCCAGCCTTGTGAGGTCACCGTTCTCTCTTTGTTCCTTCTTTCCTCGTTTCCCAAACAGTCCCGGGTGATTTTCCAGCAGGAAGGCGAGCGGAGCTTCCATTCCTTCTACCAGGTGAATATACGCACATCTGTGCACCTGTGTGATTTGCCTACCACCTTGCTTTTTGTTTGCAAAATGTTTCCTGGTGTTTTAGACATGTGGCGTTGCCACGGACACGTGCATGTTCATGCACAACTTTAAATATGTAAAAATAGGTTAAACGATTGTGTTGCTGTGGGTTTACACACGTTCTGCGATCATCAGCTGCAGGTCGTCACAGATCAAAGTGATGCAGGTGGATCCCGTGTAACAAGAGCTTCCAGCTTGTTGTGGGTGGGACAGTTTTTCAGGTTATTCCCACAGGTGCTTTAAAAGTTTGGGATCACGATGATGTTTTAAAACATGTGTCATCTTCAAACAGTTAAACTGGAACAGTTCAGGAAACAATAACTCAACAGAAGTGATGTGTTTTAATAACGGTATCCTGTATTTTTCACCATCAGCTGCTCAGAGGAGCTCCAGATTCCCTCTTACGTTCTCTTCACATCCAAAAAGAACCAACGGCCTTCAGCTTCATCAAAGTTGGAGGACAGACTAAGGTATAAAGCTCAGCTTTCATCCCTCGTGGTATTTTTACAACCTTGCATTTTAATGGATTTTTCATTAATTTATAAAGAATAAATTATAAAAGAAATCCTTCAATTAATGTTCTATAAGAAAATGGTTGTGATTTTTTTTTAAACTTATCTACAAACTGGTGTGTGTAAATGTATTTAGCCCTTTACAACAGTTACACCATCCAGTCTCTTCAGGTCCATCTCCACAGACTGGCTCCATCCAACCACTGGAGATTTTGTCCGTTCATGTTTAAGCTACTGCAGCTCCTTCAGGTTGGACTGGTGCTGCTGGAGTCCAGCAATCTTTAAATCAAACCAGATTCTCAGTTGGACTGAGGTCTGGTCTTAGACTCCAGGACATAACTGGTTCTCCTTAAACCACTGGAGTGTTGCTGCTGGAAGGTGGATCTCTGTCCCAAGCTCAGATCTCTGAAGACCCTAAGTTCCCCTCTAGATGATTCTTTCTTTCCTTTAACTCTGATCAGCTAAGAAAAACTCCCCACATCACGGTGCTGCCACCACCGTGCTTCACTGTAGAGATGGTCTTCTCAGCATGATGAGGCAGGTTATATTTGATGGCCTAAAACTTTTTTCAAACCCAGGGGTGGGCTACATTTATTTTCTCCATAGGACCAAATCAAGAAATTTAAAGCAATCGAAGGGTTGCATAGAAGTTTAGAAAAACATTAATTAAAGACAAATGTGACAAACTTTTTCAGGCTTTTTCTTGTTGTAGCAGAATTAACATGATCAAAAATATCTCCTCAACACTCGAGGGGTATAAGACGAGCTCTAAACCGGCTCTTGTGACAATATGTTTGTTAGCTCAAATATATGGGAGTAAAAGTTTGCTTTTTTGGCTCTTTAAGGTTCAGTCCAGTTCTGGAAACACAACAACTTCAAAAAAGTTTTACTCTATTTGAATATGTATTTTTTTAAGATGCGTAATTTAGACTTCCTTACATTTCATTGATACAATGTAGGTTTTAATACAATTATTCAAAATCTGTCTTCTTTTCAATCCTGTCACTCACACCGGGACATTTAAATGGACTGTACTTATGTAGCACCTTTCTGTCTAATCAAGACACTGGAAGCTCTTTACTCCACCTGTTCCCTCATTTACCTCCACGCACACGTCCATACAGCGCACTACAAAGCTGATCTGAACAAATCATCCTGCAGAGACTAAGATCACATTCACACACTGATGGGACACACAATGAGGTGTTCAGTGTCTTGCCCAGGGACACTTCAACATGTGACTGGGTAGTGGTGGAATCAAACCCCCAACCCTCCCATTGGAGGATGACTGCTCTATCCACTCAGCCACAGCTGCATCACAGTCACCAGTCAGTCTAACATACATGTTTTTTGTCTGTGGGAGGAAACCAGAGTATCTGGAGAAAACCCACACATGCACGAGAGAGAACATGCAGAAGGATTCGATCCGGAAACCTTCTCGTTAAATTTGGTTGCACGCTGATTGGCACAACTAGGCTCACAGAACCCAAACAGATCTCACATTTGGAGAACAAATATGAAGCGTTGCATTGATAAGAATAAGCTCAGCGGTGCTGCACACCGGCTGGGGTTCTTAGAAAGGTGTTTTGTCGCGGAGCTGTGCTGCACGTCACCGTCTTTGCATGAACTTAACGAGTTGGAACAAAACCAAAGGACCAATCGACAGAAACAAATGACCCAACATCGTGGACCACAATACAAACAGCTGAGGTGCTGGTTTTCTGCTCCGTGTGTTCAAGACACTCATGTTTTTGTTGCAGCAAGGCACCTTTGTTTAGTACTCTGTGATTTAATTGTTGCAAAAAAAAAAAAAAAAACCACTGTGATCCACTTTATTCAGCATCTTTCTCGTTCCACATTTTTTAATCTATTTCAACAAATCATAAATCAAAACGTTCAGCTGTTTCAGGACAATCCTGCCATGACTTTTGGTATTGGTGGAACTTTAGCTTTTTGAAATATTTAGCCTTTTCTGCCATTTTTTCTCATAGAAACTGAATTGAGCTAATTTTCCATCCTTCAGCTCTTTAGATGTTTATAACCTTTTTACTGCTCCTTTCACATTTTGTTCTGCTTCAGCTTCTTTCAGCTTCTTTCTGCAAATTTAAACTTTTTTCAGCTACTTTCAGCTTATTTCAGCTGTTTTTTTCCAACTGTTTTGTGCTCCTTTCAGATTTAGCTAAAACAATTTTTTTTTGTCTTCTTCTAATTTTTCCCTTCTAATTTTAGCTAGTTATGCTCCTCTAAGTTTACTTTCTGCAGGTTTCAACTTTTTTCTGCTTTTTCAGCTACTGTTTAGCTGTTTCTATGCTAATTTTAAACCTTTTCAGCTAATCCCACTTTTTTGCACTCAAACTTTTTTCAGCCTAATTCATCAAAAATGTACTCTCTCCACATCCTGGTAATTTAAGTTTCTTTTTGCTATTTTAGCTACTTTTCTGGTGTTTTGTGCAAATTTCAGCTTTTTTCAGGTAATTTCCACTTTTCGGTGCCCATTTCTGCTTCTTTCAGTCTAATTGGGCAGAATTGTGTTCTCTCCACTTCATTCTGGCAAATTTAAGCTTCTTTCTGCTGTTTCAACTACCTTTCAGCTATTTTTTGTGCAAATTTTAGCCTTTTTTTTAGCAAACTTTAACTTTTGTGCTCGTTTCTCTTTATTTAAAATTCAGCAAAGGAGTTTTTTCTGCTTTCGTCTGCTAATTTAGGCTTGTTCTTCAATTTCAGCTACATTTCAGCATATTTTAGCTAATTTTAGCTGTTTTTCAGCAAGTTTTTCAGTAATAATCATTCACACTGGAATGCAGTTTCTCTAGTTAACTGTTGATCTTGATATCCCGCCTGCAATAACTAAAAGACGATGGAGGAAAGTTCCAGATTGAAACTAAATCACACTTTCTTTATATGCTGTGTAATTTACTTTTATTTGCCTTTAAACTTTTTTTCTCTCTCCAGTCCTCCATCAACGATGGTGCTGACTTCAAAGCTGTGGCCGATGCCATGAAAGTGATCGGTTTCACAGGAGACGAGATTCAAACTGTTTACAAGATCCTGGCCACCATCCTCCACCTGGTAAAACCAGTTAAACCCAAGTCCTGCTCTGTTCTTAGACCAGCTGTGGCCTGGTCTAGGTCTTACATGACAGCAGAGAAGATCTGAAGCAGCATGTTTCAAATATTCCCTACGTATTGTGTGGATCGTGACAGCAGACAACGTTTTCAAGATTCTTTTTTCCTTCTGAACCAGCAATTACCAGAAAATGTCCTTTAAACTTTTACTTCCATGATTCTTATCAAACAGTGGGTTTTTCTGCTTTTCTTTAGTAAATGTCAGACTTTGGCATTAAAGGAGTAAAGGTCTTATCGAGATTACCTACAAAACTACAGGAAAAGCACCGGCTTAGCACAGTTCCCTTTATTTTTAGCTTTTTTTACCCCTGAAACTCCAATCAGTTTATAATTGTCATATTTTTATTGGTAATACTGTATATGAAACTCGTAAAATGTTAGATTCAACAGGAGTTTATTTAAAAAAATGAAACCCTTGGTTCATAATTCTTTGCCTATAAATGATACACTTAAGAAAGAAAAGGCTGCATGAAAAAAAACTCCAAATTTTTACGATTCTGATTTAAAAAAAAAAACAAGTCATCCTAGAGACAGTTAGGGTACACTGTTTATTACACCTTGAAATCCAACCAGTTTTATAGATATTATCAAAACGTCAACGTTTACTCTCCTGGCATTTATAATATTCTCTTTGTTAGTGTCACAGCAAGACTTTAAGAGCTATTTAACACATTCTTTAGGTTGCATGTCTCTAAAGGACATTTTGTTATCACTGTAATGGTTTTAATTTCCGTAAGTGATTTCAAACGCTGCCAATTATTCATGACTAACTCTTGCAGAATATTCAGCTAATGTGAAGGAGTTTATTAAAAAAAAAACACTCCAGTTGTCCCAACATTTTGTTGGATTTGAAGATTAATTAGGTTTTTTTTTTTTCTTTTTTTCTTTTTTTTCTGCAAGGAAGACTATAATGACTAAAATATTTTTCTTGTATGAAAGTCAGGCCAATAAAAAGTATTTGTTGTACTAAAAGATCAAAGCTTTTTCTGAGTTCTGGACAGATTTAAATAAAACGTGCTGTTGGCTGTTTTTATCTATATCCCGGACTAGCCCCCAGTTTATACCATGCCCTACCATTTTATTTATAGAGCACTTAAAACAGTGACAAGGCCAACCAAAGTGCTGTACAAACAAACAGGTAACACACAAAGCAACGTACAAAATGAGTTTATTTTTACCCCTGGTCCAGGATTGGCCAGGACATAACACAATGGTGATGCCAATTTCTGCATAACTCAAGCAGCCACAGAAAGGAGAGGGTAGATTAAAAAAAAGTATTTATTTACAGTGGTTTAGTGCCATACTTGCTGCCATACACGTCGCACCGCCATATAAGTCTCATCAGTCCAAATATATCAAAGTGGAGAAAACATAAATACATCACTTTGCCGTATAAGTCACATCTATTATGCGCCATTGCTGACAACCCAGAAATTTGGGCTGGTGTTATGCCAAAAATCGATTGGCTGCCAAATGGTGGCGGAGCATGCACGGGAAGACTTTAACAAGAATTTAACAAGATTAACACTTAAAAACAATTGTTTGTTTGCTCGAAATTAAATCAGAAGTGTGTCTCAGTCTAACTTTTCCTTAACAAATACACTTTGATGGTGAAATCAGCTGCATTTCAGAGGCTGATTCATGGAAGCGAGAGCGTGCATAGAGACGACTCGTTGTGCATTTCTTCACAATTAAACAAGATAACCACCTAAAAACAATTAATTGTTTGCTCGGCATTATAGTAAATGTGTCTCAGTTGAACATTTCCCTAATAAATGTCAAATCAGCTGCATTTCACCGTGCAGGCGAAATGCAGCTGATTTGACATTTGCTCCAGGAGTTCTGGAGCGAGATGGTGTCTTGGTATGGCAAGCCAAGTGTCTCATTAATTGCCACTTTTACCTATTAATAAGATATTTGGCTTGCCATATTAATCGAGGGCCCTCTAGTGGCTGAAAATGGTAGTGTTCAATATTTTCCATGTCAGAATGAATGAAGCATGCTAATTTATGCACAAAGGTGTGACTTAAACAGAGAAATTTACAATATTTTACAAGATGGACTCTTACCTGCATCTGGGAGAGCTCAGACCAAAATACCAAACCAAATGTAAACTATCTTCTTCTTCCTTTTTTTTAAACTTGTATACAAAATAAAAACAAATAAAGCACATATTTCTTACATACCTGAACTAACAAAAACAAGAGAAAAATATTCTAAAATAAATGGCGCCTGCAGCACAGTGGGTCAGGTGGCTGGTTGGGACCAGCACCTCTCATCAGGCAGCTAATCCCTGTTCAGCTCCTTGGTTTTCACATCGTGGCTCGCTACCTGCCCTGGACACTAATTCACAGACATCAGATTCACACACAAACACAAAACCATACAGCCACAGTGGTAACACTACAGCAGCATTTTGTAATGCAGAACTTTTCAGTGAAATTTTGTACCTACAAAGCATGACAGTGGGAGTGTCATGTTATGGAGGTGATTTTTGATGTCAGATTTCAGAAACTGAGAAGTCACTGGGGCAACAAAGAAAACTTGAAAGAAAATGGGACAATAACATTTAATGTACCTACAAATCTTTCAAGAGATTTCTCAAAAATAAGGTGTTATTGAAAGGTGAGCTCTGCTGAGATGATTTGTAGGGTTTCCAGAGTAACAAAAACACCCAAAGAACTTGAAAATAAGGCTTTTGCATAGAGGAGTCCAGGAAACACATTTGGTACGCCCATGTTTGAACTTTTATGTAAAACACCAACACTATTTTTCTGTGACTAATGGTTTCTGAAGCTGACTGCTCTTTTTGAGGAAATAAAATATAAAATTTTCAAGCAATTAGAAAGTTAAGTACTGTACTGTATTTCCCCCACCCCCCCACTACAAGTTTCAGTTTTTTGCATAAATTACATGCCGTGCGACTTAGACGCCGAAGCGACGTATTTATGGATTTTTCTCCTTATTTATAAACCAATTTTTGGCTGAGATATAACCGTTTTCATTCATTCTTACTGAAAATATTGAACACTATATTTTTCAGCCGCTAGATGGCACTCGAGTAGTATGGCATGCTGTTGTGTCATGTAATAGGTAAAAGTGTATATTAATGACACAATCGACTTGCCATAGTGGTCACTTTCGTCCAGCTCTCCTGGAGCAAACGTCAAATCAGCTTCAATTCGCTGCACCTCCCCAGTGAAACGCAGCTGATTTGACCATTGAAGTGCATTTATTAAGTAAAAGTTAGACTAAGACACATCTTTTTTAAAAAGTCAAGCAAGCAAATAATTGTTTTTAGATGGTTATCTTGTTAAACTTTGAATAAATGCACGAGTCGCCCTCTGCGCATTTATGTTTCCATGTATCGGCTTTTGAAATGCAGCTGATTTGACCGTCAAAGTGCATTTATTAAGTAAAAGTTAGACTGAGATGCACCTTTTACTATAAAGTCGAGCAAGCAAATAATTGTTTTTAGATGGTTATCTTGTTAAATTCCTGTTCAAGTCCTCCCATGCACGCTCCCGCAGCCGCCATTTGGCAGCCAATCGATTTTTGGTTTATTTTGTTCACAGGTATGAACAATGTTCATGATATATTTCAGAGTTAGCTATTCAATTGTTTATTCTGTATTTATTGCTTTTGTCAGATTAAAGTGCAGCGATGTCTTCTGTATTTTTATTTCCCCACACAGGGTAACCTGGCGTTCGGAGTGGACGGCGACGTGACCCTAATAGAAAACACAAAGCTGGTTTCTGTGATCAGGGAGCTGCTTTCCACGAAAGAGGAAAATGTGGAGAAGGCTCTGCTGTACCGCACGGTCGCCACGGGCCGAGACGTCATCGAAAAGCAGCACACGACGCAGGAGGCCAGCTATGGGCGAGACGCTCTAGCCAAGGTTATTTCTGAGCACAAGCTGTTTATTTCTGCACCTAAATGAAGGCGACATGAAGACCAGTGCCTGACACTCAGTCCTCGATGCTGCTTTCAAATGCCCCTCAGTGGTTCACATTGTGACTGCAGACCAGTTCAATGGACCTGGCAGCTGCAGGACCAACACGCTCAGGCTGCGAGCTAAATAGAATAAACTGTGAATTATTGTAATCTAACTACCGGTACTTCTGCCCATTGAACTTATTTAACCTTTTATAAATCAAAACATTTACAAATACTTTTATTTTGTGACTTTTAGACTTTTTAAAAGTATTTTTCCATAAAATGCATTTAGATCACTTCAACTTATACACAACTTGAAATCTGCCTAAATATTGGCTCTATTTCTGTCTCACTTTTAGCATATAGCTAGCCTGTTGCTACTTTTACAGTCAAGCTAGCCTTTAGAAAAGTTAGTTGTTTGATACTTTAAGTTTTTCTCCAGTCTTTTGCTATTTTAGCATCTAGCTAGTATTTTGACATTTTTAGTTAGTGTTTTGATACTATTTTACACTTTTGCTAGTTTAGCATTCAGTTAGCCTTTTTGATTATTCAGCATTTTACTACTTTGAGCTTTTAGTCAGTGTTTGCTAATTTTAGCTTCTATCTGGCCTTTGGGGCCCTTTTAGCTAGACTTGTAATAGTTTTCATATTTTTAGTTTTTAGCTAACTTTTTCATATTTATAACTAGCTTTTTGCAATGTTTTGCTTTTAGCTAGTCTTTTGCTAAATTTAGCGTCTTCTAGCTTTAAAACCCTAATTTCACATTTTTCAGCAAGTTTCAGCAAAGTTTAATTTTCACAGAGTATCTGATTTATTTAGTTTGTTGATGAGGTTTTAGTTATCTGTTCATGCAAAGTGTTCGTCCTGGATTTTTCCGTTTTATTTGCGAGCAGCCGATAAACCCAGCACACTTTCATCGTTTGTCGTCCTCAGGCGATGTACGAACGATTGTTCTGCTGGATCGTCGGGCGCATCAACGACATCATCGAGGTGAAAAACTACGACGCCAGAATCCACGGGAAGAACACGGTCATCGGCGTTTTGGACATCTATGGGTTTGAAATTTTCCAAAACAACAGGTGTGGATGGGAAAGAACGATCTGCTTTTATTGATTGTTTTTAAAGAAATGGATTTGGATTAATAAGTGCGTCACAGAACGTTGATGTTTCTTAACATTTATCCTTTTTTTTTTTTAAACTAGCTTTGAGCAGTTTTGCATCAACTACTGTAATGAGAAGCTGCAGCAGCTCTTCATCCAGCTGGTGCTGAAGCAGGAGCAGGAGGAGTATCAGAGGGAGGGCATCCCCTGGAAACATGTATGAAGGAGTTTTATTCAGTTGTTTTCATGGCACAAAAATGGAGAAAAGTGTTTATAGTGTTTTTAGGAGAGAAAAACAAAGAATGCTTTAACGTGTTATTTGTTATATGAAAAGAAACTAGTTTAATGACAAACATAGGATTAATTGTGTTTATTTGTTTTTGTATTTCTGAGATTTATTTTGTAAAGAAAGGCTTAAAGCGTCTGTGACATGATTTATGAACTTTGCAGAAAGTGGCACAACACGCATGTGCACGTGACCAGTGCATGGCGAAAATATTTAAATAAAGCTGATTTGAACACATATGTGCATTTATTAAGGAAAGGTTAAGCTCAGACACACTTTTACTAAGTTCATCTTCCAAAACAATCACTTAGAT
>JARVGQ010000610.1:28587775-28597904 GCA_031762355.1 Hypsolebias martinsi | reverse complement strand
GTTTGAACTGATTGTTTGAAAAAAGGGGCAGATATAATAAGATTTTTTTCTTCTTTCTGCTACCTTTCATTTTTTTATATTTTGTATGTTATCATTTATGGGATTGTTTGGTATTGTATTAAAAAATGACCAAATAAAATAAACAAACATATTTTCATTTAAAGGTGTTTAAATCTGCTGTGAGTATTGATCCCTTCACGTGTCACTGAGCTGAGAAGCTGTTGGTCTCCTCATGCATCACTGGTTTCAGGATTCTTCCCTCAGGCGAGAATGTCGAGATCTCACGTGTTTATGCTTTGTTCATTGACAGGTGTTGGTGTTTGTGTGCAGAGTAAATTTTTTGGTCTATGTACAGATCCGTTTGTGCACGTGGATTCTGTCTGGGTTTTGAATTCGGGTCGTACTTTATGAATCTCCTAGATGATTCAAGAGTCATTTCTGATGAACAGCTTTAGTTCGCCAACCGTGAGTGGCAGTTTGAGCGTAGAGAGTAAATCTTCTGAAGTTCCTGCACCTGAGAGCTGCAGGACGTGTTGGCAGATTCCTCCACACCGCGCTGCTTTCATGTGCACCCCAACATCGATGCTTGATCCGAGGAATTAGCTGCTGTGACGGATCGATTGGTTGACCTTTGTATTGTTCTGCGTGACCCTTGGGCTGCTCCTTCCTCCTCTCCCTCAGGGAAGTCCTATCTTGTATCTCGTTGTAAGCCAGCTTTGATGAGGGGAAAGCCCAGAAGAGATGCAGCTCCTCCATCATTCATCACAGCAGGGTCTGAGCTGTCGAGGAGCGCTATCTGTCAGGTAGTGTTGACTTCACGTGCGCGCTCACTCGTATTGTGTTCTCTTAAAAAAAAAAAACAAATAAACTGCGGTGTGACAGCAGAAGTGGCTCCTGCATCCATTGTTCTGTGACTCGAACAGACATCCCAGCTCCAGTTGGATCTGCCGTGCCAAACAGTCTCCTTATCAGCACCCGGCACACCATCCGACCTCATGCCAAGTCTGCCGGTGCGCCGTGGCCACGCCGACATGCTCCGGTGTGCCCGTTTGCCTCACAGATTCATAATACAGCTTAGTTTGTCCATCAAATGGCACAATCAGTGATGCTGCACGCAGCTTGAGTGGCAGCTCACTGACCAAGAGAACATTCGTTACGAAACAAGGCCATCTTTTGATTTGTTGTTTCCAAAAATGTGTTTTTTGGAAACATTTTCATCCACTCATGAAGATGACCCAAACACTGCAGTAACTATCTGTACATGGCAGGAAAGAAGAGTCCAAACTGTTAAACACAAAGAAAAACTGATGGAAAGCAGCAGAAACTGCATCATTTATGTGAACGGACCAATCTGCGCTGCGTCAGTAGAAATATGTGGACGTGATGGATGATTTAAGGCCCAGTCTCTACTGAGGCACGCCTGGAAGAAGGAATACATTTCAGACTAAGTTATTTTAACACGTGTTGTTTTTAAAAAAAATTTTTTTATCTTATTTCAAGTTTCAAGTTTAAAACGTCACTTAAAAAAAAATTCATTTGATGTACATTGTTGATCTTTTTCTGAAATAGTTATATTTTTGTATATCTAAAAATTATACAGTCGTCCCTCTATCGCGGTTTTTCAAAATAAGATTGGACATGACACACTGATGGATGGATGAGCCGCACGATCAGCATGGAATTTTTATTTTAATAAATCTATTTAAATTATTTAGCACCTGCTGCACCTCTGTGCAGCCCATACTGCAGGATAAGATTCCTCCCACAGCTGATCAGCTGATCTCTGTGCAGAGCAGAGAAGTGGGCGTGGCCAAGAATTCTTGCATGTGGCTGAGGCCATTGGAAGCAGAAAGAGAGAAATCATGACATTCTGTCTCTTTCAGAGCTTTTAGAGTTTGGAAACATTGTTTAGAATATTGCAAGAGTGTGGGAAGGCTTTAAAACACCCTTCCTACTTTGTGGTTTTTCACTTATCCCGGGGCTTCAGGGTTCGGATCCCCTGCGATAAACGAGGGACTACTGTGTATAAAAAAATTTACGTTTTAGACGTTGCATCATCTGGTTTAGTAATACGAGTTTTCAGCTCTGATTTATTTAGAGCTACTCATGGCAAAGTCATGAGGACTGGACAGTAAGAAATTAATAAACACAACTGTCACCGTTAGATTTTTATATCTGTGGTTAATGTGCTGTTAAATCAACATTTATAAGCAAAATTTGTGACCACCCACCAACTACCAGGTGTTTGACACTGTTGTTTATTGTTGAGCTAACACAGCTGCCAAGGTTTTCCATCTTCTACAGTCTACATTTGACATCATTCATTCAGACTTATTCCATCTCAAACTGGTGCTAAACGCTGACTAAACCAAAGGGATGTTGTTTTACAGCAGGAAGTCGGTGCCAGCAACTCTTCCTCCTATCTCATCCATGCGTGGAGTTCCTATTGAGTTTGTAGATTCTTACAATTACATGGGAATTTAATCGGTGCACATCTTTTAAACCACATATAGAAAACTTAATAAAGAAACTGACATTAAAACTGGGTTTCTTTTTCAGAAATAGATCTTGTTTAACTGTGAATGCCAGAAAACTCCTTGTAACCACTACCTTCCTACCAGTCACTGACTATGGTGACATTATTTACATGAATGCTCCTGCCAGCTCCTTGCAGATGTTGGAAGCTGTCTACCATGGAGCACTAAGATTCATAAACTACCGTACCCATCACTGCACCCTGTACTCCTTGGTCAGTTGCTCATCATTATCTAGACTCACTGGTTCATCTTCAACTATAAATCCCTCCTTGGTCTGCTACCTTCTTATATCTCCTTCCACGTGTCACGCCGTCGGTGCAGTTACAACATGCGCTGTCAGGACATCATTACCTGCAGCGTTCCCTCAGTGCGGACTGAACTTGGCGAAAAGGCCTGATTGATTGATTGATTGATTGATTGATTGATTGATTGATTCCATACTCTGCTCCTGGAACATCTGGCAACAGGAACTGAAGTTCTTTAAGGGGTTTCAAACATTTGATAATGTCAATAGAAAAATCAAAGCACATACAGTTTGTTCTTGTTTTTAGTATTTCACTCTGCTTTACGGCGCCTTGATTTATTGTTGAACACTACTCTTATTTTAACTGAATTTTTACTGTAGTTTATTGTTGTCATTGTCTACAGTTTTATTGTCTGTACTTTATATGTTCTGTCTGGAACAGGTCTCTCTTGTAAATGAGTCCTCGTGGCTCAATGATGCTAGTCTGTATAAATAAAGGTTGAATGAATGTTTGGCTACAAAAACAGCCGAAGTTGAAAATATTTCACCATTAGTGCTTTTTATGAAAGAACGGTTTGGATTGAAGTCTAGAAGTTTTGATGTGTTGGTTCATATTTACTCTCAGATTTGTTGAGTAACGTATGCAGATTAAAAAAAAAGTGCTCTGTTTCCATGTGGACGCAGCGCTGGAACAATTTAAAACAAAAACCTTTGTGGGGTCATAAAATACCGTTCCAGTGTGGACAGGGCCCAAGTCGGAGAACATATTTCTCTGCAGCTCTGCTCTCTGTTTATTCCATTTAACTACCATAACGTCCCCTCCATTGAGGTGGGGGTGTAGCTGGCAGACAAGGAGGAGCGACTTGATTTAATCCTCCGTCCGTCGCTCCTTTCTTCACACTCCTGTTGTGCTCCGAACACATTTTTTTTAAATCGTTCCAGGAAAGCTTGCATGCATCACAGCCGATGGCTCCTCGTGTTTCTTTGTGTGGTTCTGCACTAACGCAGGAAACAACACAAAGCCGATCATCTCTACTTTTAGAGACAGGAATACCACAGTTCAGCACAAACACAGACGATATAAATTATACCCCCCACCACGTTCTCTGTATTACAGATGAATATTTCATAAATTCCAGCTCAGCCATCCACATCACGGTACCTGTCAGGGTTTGTCAGAGGAGTGATGGTGACAAGAACCCCACCCCCACCCCTGTGTATTCTGAGCTGCAGTTTTAATTGCTTTCCAAAGCTTTACATAGTCTGTGTGTAAAACGAGGTTTAAGGAGGGTTCTGTTTCGGGTCATCAGCTTTTATAACACGACCACACGGGGCTCGTTTGAGCAGGACTCAAGTGAAAAAGTCCACAAGGGTTGGAGACCTTAATTTTATTATTTCATTTTATTCCCAGTGGGTGAATCACGTTGTAAGTCAGTGAATAATGTAGTCATTTAAATCTTATTATGCGAGAATGTGAAATGTAAACAGGTATTTTATAAAGCAGAACGGATGTGTCCTCAGCAGAAACACAACCCGTAATCCTCTGGTTCCTCCTCAGCCTGTAGAGGGTTTACAGCTTTCACCGTCACAAACTCACGGCGGCGCTCCAGAGCACGAAACGCTTTCCAACGTTCACTCGGATGAATTTTGATGGAAAAACGAACTCCTGTTTCGTTTCGGCTTTTATGTTTTACCACAAGTTCTGCTGAGTCCTCACTGACCAATCTGACACTTTTTAACCATGTACTGTATTTAATCTTCAACGCCAAATAATAGAAAAATGAATACACACTATAGATTTATAATAAAGCTTTATAATGACAACTAATACTTTTCAATAACTTTCACTTGTTTTCCTTAAATGTGATTGTAAGGACAAAGTTTACCACATTTATAATTTATAGTGTTTGTTTCTAAAAGCTTTCTGAACGTCTAACTTTATGAGAAAGACAAAATATTTAAACTCGTTTTAACATTTATTATACGGTGGAAAACATCAGGAAACAATGGTATAAAACATCTTATAGCCGTTCAAAATATAAAATATACTTTTTGTCACCAGCAGCATGTTAAAGAGTTCTTGGAGAAGCTATTTTTAAACTAATTAACAAAAAATAAAAACCCAACAAGCTTGATGTCGTTCTAATGCTTCTGTGTTTACAAAAATAAATTAAAGACATTTTCCCTTGAATAAGTTGTTTTCTGCTCTAATGATGCACAAAGTGGCTTCGGCAACAATCATTTCCCTGAAAATGACAAAGTAAACAGACTGGATTAAAAGCAAAGACCTTTAGAAAGTCCTGGAGAACTGTTAGGAAATCTAAATAATTTTTTATTTAAAAATGAGGTTTTATGTTGTACTTTATGGCCCTGAGAGGTTTTGTTCTATCCAAAACTGAACTTGTACAACTGTGAGGTAAAACTGTCCGTTTTTAGCAGATCAACAGCTGTGGTGGGTTTTTAATACCACAAAAAGCAGCATTAGTGGAGAACACTCTCCTAGAATATAGGTTTAATCCTTTACATATTTATTCTAGGAACCAAGAGGACGCTTCAGCCACTGTACTCTATTATATTCTGTTACACAATAATCAAACTGTTTCTGCTGAAATACAGGCTGTGTAAATGTACATTAATACAAATATATAAAGTACCAGTGCATTTCAAGACATTATACAAGAAATTAAAACAATACAAGTTGCATACAACCCAATTCCCTTCAATTCATTTAAATTAAATGCAGTCCGGTTTATTTTAATATAATTAAAGTGTACAGCTGTATTGTATGATCTGTAGTGGTTCTGTGATGACAAGCTAAATGTTCATACATGTTTGACCAGACGTCAACTTGTGTCCCTCAGGACCAAAAGCCAAAGCATCCTTCTCCTGAAAGAGCTGAACGCTTTGATAAAAGATTTGTTCAAATAGCACAAAAACTGTGGATGCTGAAAAACGTACGGAAGAAAACTGGATCACAGTAGAGTGAATGCTTCGTAAGTAGTCGCACAGTAAAATCAGGTCAAAATGCTGCAACTTTAGCTTTTTGAAATATTTTAGCCTTTTCTGCCATTTTTTTTCTTGTGTTTTTCCTTGTGCAAATCTACACTTTTTTCAGCTACTTTCAGCTACTTTCTGCTGGGGGTTTTCAGCTGTTTTGTGATCCTTTCAGATTCTTTCTGCTAGCTAAAACATTTGTGCTTTTTCCTAAAATATTTTTGCTAAGTTCAGCTTGTTATGCTCATTTCAGCTTATTTCTGCAAGGTTCAGCTTTTTCTTATCTTTCAGCTACTATTTAGCTGTTTTATGGTAATCTTAGCTTTTTCAGCTAATTACACATTAAATGTGTAATTAGTAATTATGTGTATGGCACTCATTTAAATTTTTTTCAGCCTAATTCAGCAAAAAATGTGCTCTTTCCATGTCCTTCTGGTAATTTAAGCTTCTTTCTGATTTTTAAGCTACTTTTCAGCTTTTCCCCCCCCAATTTCAGCTTTTTTCAGATCATTCTCCCTTTTTTGTGCTCATTTCTGCTTCTTTCAGCCTTATTGGACAAACTTATTATTTCTGCTTCCTTCTGCTAATTTAAGCTTGTTCTGCCTTTTCAACTATCTTTAGCATTTATAGCTAATTTCAGCTGTTTTCAGACAAATACAAGTTTTTTTGTGGTAATTTCTGCTACTTTCAGCCTAATCAACTTCTTTTGGCTAATTTCAGCTTGTTATGCTCCTTTCAGCTTTTTTTCCTGCTAGTTTCAGTGTTTTCTGCTATTTCAGCTACGTTTTAGCTGTTTTTGTGCTAAACTTAGCCATTTCAATTAATTTCATATTTTTTAGCTCATTTCAGCTCTTTTCACTTCCTTCTGGCAGTTTAAGCTTCTTTTTGCCTTTTCAGCTACTTTTCATCCATGTTTTGCTCATTTCAGCTTTTTTAACTAATTTCCTAATTTTTGTGCTAGTTTCTGCTTATTTAAAACTCAAGCTAATATTTGTTCTTTCTGCTTTCTTCTGCTCATTTAGGCTTGTTCTTCCATTTCAGCTATATTGCAGCATATTTTAGCTAATTTCAGCTGTTTTTCAGCAAGTTCTTCAGCAATAAGCATTCATGCTGCATTTTCACAGGAAATGCAATTTCTCTAGTTAAATTAAGCTCAAAGTTCAGACCGTAAGCCACACCCCTCCGGTCTACCTGACCCCATTTACCTGTTGGCTCGAGCCTCTTTAGTAATGTCTCATTGCATCAGATTTGAATGTTTCTCAGCTTGAACAGGTTTGTTTCGCCTCATCTGAGTGCATCACCTGGAGGTGAGGTGTTGAATGGAGGGGTGGGGAGTCTGTATCGTTACAGTGGTGTTACTGGTCAGGTGACTGCTGACCCGAGCCTCTGCCCAGAGAGTCTCCCCCTGATGGGAAGTGGTTCGAGCTTCGCAGAATTCTGTCACACGGTCTTGATTTTACAACCCTCTCCCCCAACAGCCCAACGTGCGCACGATGTCACTGAAAAGGAGTGTCCCCTGGAGGACGTGGAAACTCGGGCGTTAGATTCCAGTCCAGTGTGTCAGAGGTGCAGCCCAGCCTGTCCGTCTTCTCATTAGTCTTGTTTTCTTTCCCTGTCAGTGCCGTCAAGGTGAACAGTTGGTTTGAGTTGACCCCCTGACATTGTCAGCACTACTACCTGGTTCTGTCATGTTCTGCTCAACGACTCAGCAGAAACCTTCCAGTTTTACCAGTTAACCCAGCGCGTACAATTTGCGGACGCTTTTATCTGGTGTTCATTTCTCACACTGAACACCAGCAGTCTGTCCTGCTTCGTTGCAACAACGATCCCTGATCTGGGTTTGATGAGCTCATAAATCCAGGAGCCCGGAGCTCGGTGAGGACCAGTTCCATAACCATCAGATGGCTTTATTGGCCCAGAGAGCGAAGCAGCAGACCAGCGGGGGGCTTGTTATTAGCCTGATTTATCCACAATCCCCCTGAGTGTCATCTTCATCACTGCAGCCGGTCTGCTACACTGAGCTGCAGAAAATGCTCTGTCTTTGTGGGGCCCATGGCCCCTGCCTTATGCCCCCCCTCGTCACACTCGGTAATGATGCTCCAATGACCACGCGCTCCTGTAATGTCCCGTCTTATCTGATTTATCGTGGCTTTGCGGTCCTCTCACCTCATCAGTCACATTAGTCACTTATGGCTTCAGTAAACAGATCTGCAGATCTGGAGTCGGCCTGCGCACCATGTGAACGATGGGCAGCCAGCATCTTCAGCCTTCACTCAAAGGCCAACGTGGACACTGTTTGCTTTGCTTTTCTCTGTTGGAATAGACGTGCAACTCTGTGCGTGTGCATGTGTTCTACCTTCTTGTGGTTTTGTGCTGAATTTTTTTAATGTAGCTTGTGACAGCAAAGACGGCATGAAGCGAGTTAGAGACAAGTTGCAGCTTTAATCACTTTGTACTTAATGCTAATAGTAAGCTTCATCCAAAAAAAAAAAACCTCTAAATATTTACAAGAAAGAATGGTGTGTAGCTAGAAAGTTCCTGGAGAAACCATAACAGGGCTGCCAGGCTGCTGCCATCTTAATTTAAGATTTGACAGTACTGTGTGTTTGGGTTCCCTCTCAGCTACAACTACACCACATTTCAGCTGAGAAGCTCTAAAAATGGCTGAGTAATCATATATTTCCCTTTTAGCTAAGGCTTCCATCTTGGATTTTTGACTTGGATTCAGTATATGACAGGGAACGTTCTCAGCTATCACCAGTTTTCAGCTCTGGATGTGTAAAAATAGCTGATCTAAACCCATTTAAATGTAACTTTGGTGGCCATCTTGAATTTTTAGACTTAAATTCAATATTTAATGGAAATTGCTCGTGGGTACCAACACACCAAATTTCAGCTAAATAACTCTAAAAATGGCTCATTTATAGTATTTTCCTTATACGCTCAGGTGGCCATCTTGGATTTTTGATTTTCAGTCTGTTAGGGATTGTTCTCATCTACAGTACCAGTACACCACATTTCAGCTGAGTAGCTCTAAAAATGGCTAAGTTCTTGTATTTTTTCATTTTTAGCTAAGGTGGCCATCTTGGATTTTTGATTTGTAATCAGATTCTGTTAGGGATCATTCTTGGCTACAATTACATCAAATTTCAGCGGAATAGCTCTAAAAACAGCAGAGTTGTCATTTTTTCCCCTTTTAGCTTTGTTTGCAAATTACGTCACCATGATAACTCAAAACTGTTCGGGTGCATTAAAGTGATGGAAGAGTAAGATATAAAGTTATGAAACCCTTTGTTAGATGGATAATAATAATAGGGGCAACCTCTTACTAGGCAGTCCCCAATTAAAGCCGTAATTTAAAATTATATCCTGTAGGTTATCATTGATGCACTTAAAATACGTTTAAAAACTGTATCTGAAAAATCTGTTTTTGAAATGTTGTATTTCAAAAAAAAACACGAGGTTTTGAGTCTGTGATTTTAAATTCAAATGTAACGCCAGTTCATGTCTGTTTTACTCCGACAACATTTTGACAGGAGCATTTGCCCCAGCTCCTCCTCATGAAACCCAGCCTGGTGTGAGGTCCTCCCTGAATGCAGTCAGAATTTAAATGGCGGTAACCTCGTTCCTCCCTCTCTGTCATCCTGAGCACGTGGGAGGCTCATCTCAGGCAACAATCAGTGATGAGAATGTAATCGCTCTCTGCTCTTTCTCATGCATTATGTACGAGACGACGCAGGCTGGTGAAAACAGAGGACGAGGTCGTCAGTCGTCATTTATCCAGAGAAACCATGTTAGAGATGTTCACCAGCACAGCAGTGGAGGAACAACAGAGAATGTTCATTTACACGAGTAGAAAGAAAAATAAAATTTCAGCTTACAGAGCTCAGTACTGTCAGCTCAAGTTCATTAGTTTGGTCAAAAGTATGCAGCATTATGATGAAATCAACCTAAACGATGTAAAACCCACAGCCTGGTTTCTGTAAATTCTTCAAATTCAGAATTACTTATTTATTTATTATTTGCATGTGCACATAAAGTTAGTGCCTGCCGTTATGAAAGGCAGGCCTTTGTGTAATGTCCTGTGTCTGTTAGCAAAATATTGTATGAACTACAAGACGGGCTTCAATGAGAATCAGAAAATAATCATTTGTTGCACAACTACAGCTGATTAACTTTTGGAGTAATGCAGATTCAAGATGGATGTCTGCCAATAAATATTAGCAATCACATAAAAGTCTAACACTGTTAAATTTACAGATACTGAGCTAATCATAGTGTGGTAGTCTCTGGGAGTCATCCTCAACACCTAATCTGAGTGCTGTGCATGTATATATGTATGTATGTACTGTAT
>JARVGQ010000610.1:28504394-28514604 GCA_031762355.1 Hypsolebias martinsi | reverse complement strand
GAGTTGGATCCATGACGCGACCTGTCAGTCAATCCAGTAGGCGTGTCAGCAAATGACCAATCCAAAGCTAAGTGCTCCTTACCTGCAGAGCTGGAACATACCACCTCACTGTAAGCAGGTTCAAAGTCCTGATATTGATAATCATCTGATGCTGATGTGCTCACAGTTTACACAGTTTCTCTCACTGAGCGCCGTTTTCAAACGGAAACAAAAACAAAAGTCATGACATAATGACGTCACGTCTGTGCATCCCAGAAGCAGCATGCACAAACACAACGGCAGGTGGCAGTATGGGACCACGTTTTGACTAAGAGCATTGGTAACAATAAAGTTTAACAAACATTCTTCATTTTACCACATTTAAAATGATAAACCTGCTGTATCATGTTGGAGTTCAGATAATATTATGACTCGTAGTTTTGGATTGGTAATTTGCTGACACGCCTCCTGGATTGATTGACAGGTTGCATCATGGATCCAACTTGTGGGGAAAAAAAATTACGACAGCTGTTTAAAAAAAACTGTCTCGTATGACTTTATTCTCATAATTTTATGGCTTTTAATAATTTTTCTTAGCGTGGCAATGTAAAATTTTATTTTTTTTTTGGCGTGGCCCTAAAGCTCCTTTGTAGTTAAGTAATTTCATTGGTCAGATTTTTTTTGTTTTACCTTTATTCATACAGTTAGTCTCTTTGTGTCATGAGGACCCAGACGTATATTGTGCAGCTATGTGAGCGCTCAGCTGTTACGAGGCTAAATGTTTTGGTGGCATAAAGCTCGTTAGCCCATCAAAAAAAAAATCCATAAATTAGCCGCAGCATTGTATGAACTGCAGGCGGGGTTCAAAGCCTGTGAAAAAAGTAGTGGCTTATAGTCTGGAAATTATGGTAATGAAAACTAACATAATAAAGGTGTGTTTTTTTTTTTTTTTTTCTTTAGTTGCAAAGTGTCCAGCTTGGGCTATAGCTGACAAAATTATTTTACCTCCTGACTGAAAGGTTTTTTTTATTAACTTCCACATGCGTTGCTCCAATGTTTAAGCATTTTAATTTTTCAAAATATCTTTTCAACCTTTCTGCGTTTTAGGCCCTCACAGAGTACAAAGCTGAACTGAGGAACGATCCGATCATCAACATTCACCTGGCCAAGCTGTACGACAGCCTGCTGGAGCAGAACCTCATCAGAGTCATCGAACCGTTTTCCAGAGTGCAGGTGAGACCACAACAACCGTCCCACTGCCGGAGTTCGTTTTAGACCTTTATGTACAGTTTACAGGTTAATTCAGTAGTTCTGATACTGGTTTAGGACGTTTGAAGAGGTAATCCAAGGCTGTTGTTTCTATAATCTGAGCTGACTTTAGGATTTTAAGGTATAATTCACATTTCTGTCAGGACATTATTGATCCAGACCTGTTTTTGATTTTCAATCTGATTTCAGATTAAACACATATCAGATCTTATCAAGCTATCAAAGGTAAGTTTCAGCAAATGCAGTTAACAGTTTTAGTTTAAAGATTGTTGGAAAATTGACTAACTTTACTTGTTTTTTTATTATTATTTTAGAATGAAGTGGAGAGAAAATTATCCCAGATGATTCTGGACAAAAAGTTTCATGGTAACTGGTTTATTCCCAGTTGATGTGCCTGCTGTGTTAGAGGCAGGTCTGTTTTTTTAATGCAGTTTTGTGGGTTCTCCAGGAATCCTCGACCAAGGTGAAGGTGTTTTAATCATCTTCGAAGAGCCCCCGGCAGACAAAACGTACGAAGCAGCTTTGGAAACAATCCAGAACATGAGCAAAGTCGTGGACTCGCTTTACAACAAAGCCAAGAAGCTGACATAGGTGAGGAAACATCAAGAACATTAAGAAAAACACCATTTATTTTATTTTTCTTCTTCTCTAACTGTTTCTTCTCTTTTTAATCCTCAGAGCAGAATGCCACGGCTGCGAGAGGAAGAAACTGTGTGTTTCGACCAGCATGTGTAACGTTTTTAAAGCCGGGGGACGACGGGGGGAGCGACAAACTGGACTCTCCATCACACTTCCCTCCCTAAACGGACAGTCTCATTACTTCTGTTTATTTTCTTTTGTTTGTTTTTTATATCTCAATACAGGATTCTGTAAAACACTCAGCGGCCAAGTCAGGCCATCAGGGAATATTGTACAACCACAAGAACGTTGGGTTTAGGAATACGTCTGAGTTTCTGTCTGCTGTCAGGTGGGTCCTGGCCGACTGACTCCACTGCAACCTCAAATGTGCAACGTTGACCTCTGTGGCCTCTGATGGGGCTTCCCCTTCACATGGTTTTTGGAAAGGGGATTCTTTGGGACGGTAAATTTTGGTCAGAGCTCCCTCTAGCTTCTTACTTTATTTCCCCTCCACCATATGGATGCCAACAGTTGAGTCCCCGCCGTATTTCAGACGCGTTAAAACTTTGTTTCTGGTTTTCGTGCTTTTTGTTTTAGGGAAAATAAGATTGCCACACATCTGGCTCCCCCTCCTGCTTTTTGTAAATTTATAAACGGTATGTCATTTCACCACCAGTGCCACGTTTTTTGGCGCTTGCCTCAGTGTTTGGGTGCAATGTAAAACCGCCGGGCGGAGGTTGGAGGCGTTTTCATTGCCTCGTAGCGTCTGAGTTTTCCCGAGTGAACACTTCTTCATGAGTTCCTAGCACTAGCATGGTATGCTAGTAACCAAACGATTTGTATTGGTTTGATTTGGGTTTTGATTTATTTTTCTCTTACAGAAGACATTTTCAAAAGAATAAATATTTTGTATTTTAAAGATTTTGTGTCGTCTCTGATGAGATAACCCTGCTGTTGTGAAATGAAAGTGAGAACAGTATGGAATTCACTCAAACTGGTGAAGAGAGCGTCTTTCTTTTGGCCTTTTTAAATGGCTTCACATGAAAATTCATTTGAACTGTTTTGGATTTTTATTTCCACCTGAAGTGTAAAATTACAGAATAAAACGCAAGTTTAAGAACAGTTTAAAACAAAAATGAGCTATTCCAAAAGCCGAAACTGCCAATGTATTCATCTTTTGTGTTCGAATAAAATGAAGATGTTCATTTTAAGAGGTAAAAGGAGGCACACTTGCTCCTGGAAAGATTAAATTTGTTGTGGAGAAAATTTGAGACAAAATAATTATCATTAAATGATGTAAATCTTACAGCATGATGTATGGTAAAGGTTTATTTCTCCCATCAGCCACTATAAGCTTATAGTTTGACCAAATACTTATTTTTGCCTTTTAGACTAATGTGATTAATATGAAAACTGTTTGATTCACTGTGTTTTATTTAATTTATTTTCTCTTTTACTGATTTAGCAAAGAAGACAGCTTAAGAACGGGAGGAATTCAATGTTCAACAAAAATGGAAAGTGAATGCTAACTGGCTGCTGAAGAAGCCGAAACTGAGTTTTTGCAGCTAAAATAAGAACACCAGCTAAAAGATCAAGTAGCAAAATTTTAACTAAAATATTATATTAAAAGGAAAACTATGCTAAAAGGATAGTACACAAATACAAAAGTAGCAAAATGCAGGCTAAAAGTAGCAAAAGACTAGCTAAAAAAGCAAAGCACTAACTAGCAGCTAAAAGCTAAAGTAAAGTATTTGATGCTAAGAGTAGCTAAAGGTTTGTAAGGGCTAGCTAAACTAAAAGCATTAAAAGGCTAGATAAAAGCAGCAGAACAATAAGTCGAAAGTAGCTAAACAAGCAAAGCTAGCAAAACGCACAACATAGTCTAATCCATGCTTAAAGTTAAAAGTGTAACTACAAGAAGCAAAATGCTAGCTAAAAGCTGAATTAAGCAAAAAAAAAAAAAAATTGAACTCAGCTAAATTCTGCAAAAGACTAGTAAGGTAACAAAACACTTAAGAATCAACAAAAGTTTAGATAAATTCTAAAATGGCAAAAGGCTTGAAACAAACTTAGAATAGCAACAAGTTTGAATAAAAGCTAGCTAAAAGCTTATTAAAAGCTAAATAAATAGCTGTATACTAAAGCTGACTTTAATGATAACTTTTTTAATAAAGAAATTTATATTGTATTTATATATTTATGGAAAAATATTTGCAAACAAAGTTATATATTTTTAAAAGTTACAGCACAAGTTACAAAAAGCTGAAATTCACAGCACCCATCTGAAAAAGCTGAAGCGTCCGTTACCGCCTCTGCGAACCGTGCGTGATGACGTATAGCCACGTACACAAACTCCGCCTCCTGGTACGTCTGTCATTTCTGTCGTTGTTTTGCTGCGGAACTCTGATGTTCAGTTTCTCTTGAACTGGAGTTAAAAGATTATAACAAAGATGGCCACACGGGTGAGTTTAATTTAGTGTAAAATATTTGAACCTCAAGAACAGTTTCACTACGAAGGAAAAATACTTTTAACCTGCATTTAATCTGAAAACTTTTTTTTTTTTTACACGTAAAGTTAGCTAGCACCTCAGTGTCGCAGAATCACTTGTCATTCAAAAGTTAGCAATCAGTCCGGAAGACGAATCTCATGACCGGGTTTGCTGCTACAGGCAGTCACTTCTCTATACTCTTCAATTATGTTTAAAAGCTATAATGCGTGTATGTTTTATTTAACAATAAAGTGTCAACTTGTGCCGTCACAAGAGGTTAAAATCTGTTAATAAAATGATTCTAATGGCTGTAAATGAAGCACCGGTGCGTTGGAGCTGAAATACCAAAATGAAGGAATTGTCAAAGGATTTCGAGGTCTAAAATGTGTAGAAATAGTCATAAAATAATTCGTAAATATGCTAAACTTTCCCTTGAATTTCCGGCAATGTAAACAACGGTCTTAGTTTCCTGTTTAGATGTTTGTCTTTAGCTTGAACTGGAAATGTCTCAGCTTGTCAATACATAGGTAGTAAAATCAGTCATTTTTATGACGTCAGTGTTCTGATTATGATAAGTACAACATTAGGTGTCGAATAGGTTTTATTCCTGTCACAAATTGAAATTCTATTTTTGTTGCACTTTGACTGTGTCTGTCCCTTTTAGCAGGTGAACTGCATGAAGAGTTGTGTAAACTCTTCTGCTAAACAAAAATAAAAAAAATTTAAACAAGTTTGTTCAGAATAGTTGTTTGCTGTTACGTCTGCAGCTGAATTAATAAGCATTTCTAATAGTAACCACCATTTATGCCAAGTGATGTTGACAAACTGATACTATTTGATATTTCAGCTGGTTTGTTCAAGTTATACAGTAAATATAGACCTACATTGAAAATATTTTTGTTTTAATTTTACAGTTTTCACATCTAAATGCTGACCTGATTGGATTAAGTTTGATGGTGTCCTAAACTGCAGCTCTGACTTTTGTCAAACAAATGCTCATGGAGGGATTTGATCCTGTTTGTTGAGCAACATACTGTGCTTTGTTCAACAAAAGGGTTTAAACTTTCCTTTATATTATTATTAAATGATGCACTTTTGACTAACTATAGGTAACGTGGACATTGTAGAACGTGTCTCTTTTTTTAGTATTGCTTGTATACTGTATATGGATCATTGTTAATCTACTGCTCCTACATTAGCTCCTACATGTACTGAAGCAACAAAGTGTTACGTCCATAATTTTTGGTCAGATTTAATGCAGATGTTTTAGTTTTTGTGATTAAGGTGCAGAGTCTAAAAATCAGAGGCGCTGGGTATTTTAAACATGAAATAATCCCTTCTGTTCGCTCGTGGGGCGTAGCAGATGAGCATTAACGAGAGCTGTAACAGTTCGTAAATAATTATTCATATTGCCTAGGGCTGTGTGTCAGGATTACCTCTAGCACATCATGCAATATGAATAAGTTCACATCTTACTTATATTAACGAATCAGGAAATTGGTGAAAGATTGATGTTCTGGTTTAATGTTTGCTTCTCTTTTCAAATTTTAAACAAGGCAGCAGCGTGAACAACTTAAAATATGTGTTTTAAGTTTGCATTTCATTTTATTTTATTTCACTTTAAATCTCATGTTTCTAGTTGATTCTTCGTCAGCGGAGTCACTGTTTGTTGATTTCCTTCCTTGTTCCAGACGTTGAAGGCGGTTCGATGCCCGACAGAAGAACTGTCTCTGACTAACTGTGTTGTCATTAATGAAAAGGAGCCAAACTTGGAGCAGTAAGTAGATATTTCTTCTGAACATGTCACTCTGTCTGTGGCTGATTTAAATGAAACTCCGAGAAGCTAACCTCTGAGTGAACGCCTACAACAAATGATCTTTTAGAGTGTCTCATTCAAGAGGTCATCTTCTACACAGACATCAAGAGTTAACAGTTTCATTTTCCATGAAACAGCACATAAGTTTATATTTTCATGAGCTTTCCAAAACAGAATTTTTTTATACTAAGATGATTTCAGTCTAAAAATTTTTGCATGAAATAAAAAAAATGCTAAAGTTTTCTTAATTCATGTAACAGGATGCATGTTAAGGTGGATGTAAAGTCATAACTCCCAACAAGCTATGAAATAAATTAAACTGGAATATTTTTTAAGACATGTGACGTTTGTCACCAGGATAAAAAATAATAATAATTTTCTTGATATTTTAGCGTTTTGACTTCTTTTTCCTGTGATGGTCACAGAGCTGAATAATGAACACGTCTAATTTAGTGCTGACTGTGTGCTTGTTCTTCGGGGCTCATTTGGTTTGTGTTTGTTGTCTTGTTTTCCTCTGCAGACATGTTGCCGTGTACAACAACAAACACGAGTTTGTGTTCACCCTGAGGATGCATCCTGAAGTGAGCGTCGGCAGCATCGCCTTCAGCCTGCCGCAGGTACGTTTGTCCAACTGCTGCTGTTCAGGCTATGGAGGTGGTTCAGAAACACAGATTTACTGAAAACGTTTGTCAGCTGAAGCTTTAATACAACAGCTTTTTTAGTCAAAAACACTCATCTGACGTTGATTTTCTGGCTCTTGAACTCATGAACTGACCTGTATGAGTTTCTGTTTGCTTTCTGAATGTTTTCTTTGTCTCAGTCAGTGTTTTGCTGCTCTTTCTTTCTCTGCCTGCTCTCCTCCAGGACACAGGTACCGCTGCAACCTCCTCAGAACGGTCTTATTTTACAAGAACTAAATAACCATCAGTCGCAGACATGGAAACTCTCTCAATCCTCTTTATCAGAACCAACTTGTAAAAACATAAACGTCAAACCTGGAATCTAAATGGTTTTTGTTCTTAAAAAGTAAATTTAGTAAACTAAGACCAGTTCAAGAGGAAGGTAGCGTGTTGTTGTTTTCTGTCTGGTTGTTTTGTGGAAAAACATTTCTTTTTTTTTCTACATTCTCTGTATCAAAACATGTTTTTAATATTAGGAAAACTACTAAAACAACTACTTAAACTATTTGCTTTTTGCTTACAGAGGAAATGGGCAGGCATTGTTCTTGGAGACGACTTCAAAGGTGAGCGGAGTATTTTTACAAAGAGCTTCACCTTTTTGTCCACAAGGGGGCAGTATGTGACCAAAACTGAACCTAATAACTTCATTTTTAATGTTTCAGACCAGAAACTGAGCAGTTAAACTCTAAGAATCAGCTGAAATTTGACTAAAACACATTTCTGTTGTATGTAGACTGAACTGTAGGAGTTGCTCTTGAATCTTATAAAATAAATGTTTAATTTTTGTCTCATTTGGAAGCTAACACCAGTTATTTCCCATCCAAACACACCCTAAATGTTACTGAAACTGAATCACAAGATGTTTTAACAAATAATACAAACCTATGCATAATTGTTTCTTTGTTAGATTCATTAAAGGGAAAATTCATAAAACTGTCAAAGCCAAGGAGATGACACTGCTTCTCTTGAATTTTGTGGGTATTAATTTGTCGTCTTCTAACAAACAGGACTTTATAGTTGTCAGACCTTGAAGAGTCCAAACAGTTGTCCTCAGCCTGACTTTAAAAGGTCTACCGTATTTTTCAGTCTAAGTTGCGGTTTTTTTACATAATTTACATGCCCTGCGACTTGTATACCGAAGTGATAGATAGACAAAGCTTTTCCCTAGTTACCCATGTCCCAGGAGAAGTTTGATAGTCTGCTCGTATCCGAGGCCAAACGGGGGAGTCAGATTCAGATAAGCCACAACTGTTGAATTTCTTCAGGCAGACTGTTTTTTTTTTTCTTGTCAGCTTTGAGTCCTGCTGGAACTTCCTCGGTCCAAAATGTCCAGATTTATGGGTATTCCTCTCCACTGATCCATGTTAGGAGCCTCCCCAACATCAATCCCATATGCTGTCGAGTCCTAAAGCTGCAGGCGGCCTGCGATTCTCACAAATCTTCTCCATGTAACGGTTCAGCTCGTTAATCAGCTGATTTTGGGGACTCGAAGCACGAACCAAACACTGACTCGGAAGCTTGTCGTGGCCGAAACTGCTGCCGATGTCGTCTTCAAGTCGATAAAACAGAGCCCTGACGATAACAAATAGCAGAACCCCTGCTATCATAAATCCAAATATATAAATATTTTCAGCATCCTCTCGAGACAGAACTGAAAGACACATCAGCTGATCTCTGATGTACGCCGCAGCATGAGTCTCAGAGGGTTCTCCAGGAACCTGTCATTTTGTTGAAAACATGTCGATTCCATTGAAAGTCCAGCTCGTCAGATCCATAATGGTGTTTTTTGTTCGGGAGATGTTTACCAGGAGCTCTGAGACACACCAAGAGCAGAAGCAGGAGGAAGAGGAGAACAGGGGGAGAGGGCGGAGAAGCTTCTGTCTTGAGGGAGAGCCAGAGGAAAAGTTAGACTAAGACAAACCTTTGCTATAATTTTGAGCAAACAAATAATTGTTTTTAAGTGTTCATTTAGTTAAATTCTTGTTAAAGACCTCCCATGCACGGTCCCACGGCCGCCAGTCAATTTTTGGCACAACACCGACCCACATTTCCTGTTTGTAAGCAGTGATGTGTAACAGATGTGACATATTTATGGATTTTTCCACTTTATTAGACATATTTGGACCGATGTGACTTGTAGGGCAGTGCAACGTGTACGGTTGAAAATACGGTACAGCCGTTGATGCCAATCCATGGGCCAATCAACGGCTGCATTTTGTGGACCTCAGATCATTTGCTGGACTAGGCTCGCTTGGAACCACAGCTGAGGCGGGTCCAAAAACCAAGCAGGGTCAGAAGATGGAGACACAGCTGACCACCGAGGGGTCAATGCAAACTGATTAAAGTCACATCCGTGGAGAAGTGGCTGTAGACGTCCTGTTGTAACTGCAGGGATAACGCACTGTTTTTGTTAAAACACTGGTTACGCTCAAACAAAATATCTTTGAAATTCAACAGGAATCTTGAAGGCTTTAACTGTGAAAGCTTCGGCTGGTTATCCACCCCCTGCTAGCAGCAGCTCATGCCTCTCTTAAGGAGTAAAGGAAGCGCAATATCCTGTGCTGCACAGAAGGAAGACCCTCACCTCCCAGTCCTCCTCCCCACAGCAGGGTCTACAGAGACAGGAGCTCTGTTTCACGACTGTGAAAAGCTCTACTCCAGCCATACCTCATCTGCTGACACAGCCAGACAAAGGTTAACAAATCAAGGGAAGCGCCGGCTGATTTACTGCTTTGCTGCTTCAAACAATAGACCCAGTCCCCATGGAAGGTGAAAAATGGCAACATTTTGGTTGCACAGTTTAAAATCCCATTTGAATGCTTGTTGCCACTAGTCCACGTTAATTAGTTTGATTTTAAAGTGAGTTTTTCATCCGTTTTCTATGCAGATATTTATCTACTTTTTATAGAAATGCTCAGTTTGCTGAATGCAGAAGGCTGTCTGATGTTTTTGGCAAGTATGTCTATGAAATAAATAGTTTATGTGAGAACACAAGTTTAGCGTGTGGATGCTGTGAGGGGTCTTAGTGCTGAAGTCTGCTCGCCAGGCCCTATGTTCTCCTTCAACACAAAGAGGTCATTCAGAGTTTGTTCCCTCAGTCCCAGAGGTTAGAGACTAAGTAAATCCATCCATCTTAATGCACTTATTTCAGCACCAGGAGAGAGCTGCAGGGAGACTGTGTAAACACTCCTATATCCGACATGCCAAGCTAAACCCAAAGAGCCTGGAACCCATCAGGCCAAAATTAAAGGTCTACATCTCAAACACAAACATTTAAATGAGCTGAACTCCTGAGATCAAAGTGAAAGGCCTTCGATTTCCTGCTGGTCCCCCCCCACCCCCGGGTCTGCCACGCTGCG
>JARVGQ010000610.1:28483771-28494487 GCA_031762355.1 Hypsolebias martinsi | reverse complement strand
ATCATTTTCAGCCTCTTTTTGGCATCTGCACTTGGTAGCAGGCCAGTCTGACAAAGACCATGTAGAATAATGTGGTATTTTAATTCCACAGCAGAGAAAACTGTGTAGTCTCTGTAAGTACGGTAGATCCGGGGGGGAAAAATATCGGTATTAGTATCGGTTATCAGCCAAATAAATTTTAACAAATCGGCCAAAAATCCAATATCGTGCATCCCTAATTTTCATCTAAAGGTAGAAACTAGAAGTTTTTACTTCTTTACATTATAGACTTGTTTTTTGCCACAAAGTGTAAAATTATGAATAACTGTTTAAAGGATTATTAGTTTTAAAATGTCACCCCTACTGGTCAGATAAGCCCCCTCCGGCTAACTTTACGTGGCCCATGAGCCACCACTTGATCATGACAGTTGTCGCAGGTTTTGTTGCTCCGGGCTCTTTTTTTATTTCATGAGTGAAGGAGCAGAAATGGCTCTTTGATCAAAAAGGTTGCAGACCTCTGGTCTTCAGTAATGGAGACTCATTCCACTTCTTATTTTTGTCGATCGTTGTGTCTTTGCGGTGCGTCTGAAACTTCTCCACACAACCATTAGCACTTTTTAAATCGTGATTTTGATGTAAGCGTTGTGTTTTTGGCCTCGGCGGGTGAAGCCCTCCCTGCTCGTGGCTGCAGACGTTCTAACAGCTCGTTCACAGTCTTCCTCCTCTTGTGTCTGCGGCGGCGTGCAGCTCGGCGCCAACAGCGGCCTACACATCATCATCTTCGACGAGATCGATGCGATCTGCAAGCAGCGCGGCAGCATGGCGGGCAGCACCGGCGTCCACGACACCGTGGTCAACCAGCTGCTGTCCAAGATAGATGGAGTGGAGCAGCTCAACAACATCCTGGTCATCGGTGAAAACACGCACATCCAGTCTGGGTTTATATAAAGTGGCATAAATGTGAACATCTGCTCTGCATCTCATCGCCGCCGTTCATCCTCTTCCTCTGCTACCTCTGCTCTCCTTCAGGCATGACCAACAGGCCCGACCTGATCGATGAGGCCTTGCTGAGGCCAGGAAGGCTGGAGGTGAAGATGGAGATCGGTAAGAACAACACTCTTTATTCCAAGTGGCTGATGTCAGTGAGCTGGAATGAAGATTCATCTCAAATAAACAATAACACGACGAGCTAAAGTAATTATTTGAATATTCTAATCCAAGGTAATGTAAGCACGTTGTTAGATGGAGGTACTTTTGCTTCGGCTACGAACGAGTGTTTTGAGTTTAGCTTTAACGAAAAAAAGAACCATTTCATCTGTTGCTGGTTTCAGACACTAACAGTTAAATTCCAGTCTGAAGCGCAGAAGACCCTCGGCTGTCGGCACGCTTGAAAACCCAAAAAGTTCGAGTACCAGCTTTTTGTTCTTGCTGGTCAAATCTTAATCTTGCAAAAGCTTTTATGAAGTTTATTTGTAATCAAACTGCTTCTGCACATTCTGTGCTTTAAAAAAAAATAGATCCAAATGTTCAGCTCGATGCTGTGGATTTTAGTATTTTTAACTTTTGAAATAAAATGCACATAGCTTGTCAATTTCTTCAAAAAAATATTTTCTGACATCTACTTTAGTGTAGTTTATTTTTGTCTTCTTATGCTCTTCAATTTTTAGCTACAATCTGCAAATTTTAGCTGTTATGATCATTTCAGTTTTTAGCTACAATTTAGCCAAATTTAGCTTCTAGTTACGTCTTGCTGACATTATTTTCCTACAGTTTTACTAATTGTAGCTTTTTCTTATATTTGTGTTAATTTTTGTAACATTTTTTGCTAATTTAAACTTCTATTGACGGTTTTGCTACAATTAGCTTACAGTTATGACTTTGCTACATTTAGCTTATAGCTACAGTATTGCTATTTATGGTTTTTAACTGCAGTTGCGCAAATTTTAGCCTTTAGCAACAATTTTACTTTACCTTTGTCATGCTGCATTTAGCTTTTAGCTACTGTTTAGCTAAGTCTAGTTTTTACCCATGCTTTTGCTAATTGATGCTTTTATTTGTTTTTGCTAATTTAATCTTTTATTAACAGTTTTGCTACAATTAGCTCATAGCTACAGTATTGCTAATTATGGCTTTTAACTACAGTTATGCTAATTTTAGCCTTAATAACAAATTTACTTTAATTAGCTTTTAGTCATGCTGCATTTAGCTTTTAGCAACTGTTTAGCTAAGTCTAGTTTTTACCCATGCATTTGCTAATTGAAGCTTTTGTTTCTGCTAGTTCAAGCTTTTGACAGTTTTGCTATGATTAGCTTATAGCTACAGTATTGCTAATTGTGGCTTTTAACTACAGTTATGCCATTTTTTGCCTTTAACAACTGTTTGACTTCAATTAGTTTTTAGTTCCTGCTTTGCTATATTTAGCTTTTAGTTTTTATGTGAGGTTTTGCTCCATTTAGCTTATACCTACAATGTTGCAGGTTTTAATATTATGAAGGCAGTTCCCACATTTTAGCTTTTATCTACAGTTTTACAACAATTAGCTTTTAGTTGTGGTTTGGCTAATTTTAGACTTTAGCCACTGACATTTTTTTATCTTTCAGCCGTTGAGCCTTTTTTAGAAGCCACAAGGTTGATCTTAAAACCTTTTTCTTGCCGACAGTGAAGCTGAGTTTGATAAAATAACATATATTTTTTTGCCGTTCTTTCTTCAGGGTTACCGGATGAAAAGGGGCGCATTCAGATCCTCAACATCCACACGGCCAAGATGCGCCAACACAACCTTCTGTCGGGCGACGTGGACATCAAGGAGCTCGCCGTGGAGACGAAGAACTACAGCGGTGCTGAGCTGGAGGGTCTGGTCAGGGCTGCACAGTCCACTGCCATGAACAGACACATCAAGGTCAGAATCCCTGTTCTCATGCTGCTTTTGTCGTTTTCTAACCTTTAACAATCTGGAGAGCTGGTGAGAAACCTGACAACAAAAGTGCAGCATCTGATTATTACACACCTGTAAACTCCCCCCAGCTGAGGCACGCTGTGTAATATTTTGACACAAGTGTTTTTATCGTGCGCTCAGATGAGATCTGTTACGTGTTCCTCCCCCACAGACTCTCACAGCAGCAGATATTAGAGGGTGATGATAAACGACAGAAATGGTCTGGACTTGCGTCTGACGGAGGGGATTTCTCTCCTCTTTCTGTCTGACCTTTCCCCTCTGAGGGCGAAGCTCGTCTTCTGACACATTGCACAGTCTAACCGAGCAGCATTTAATCTAATGAGAAGCCTCTGAGTCTTAAAAATACAAGAAGAAGGTTGATGTTCATGTTAAACCAGCGCTCATAATATTGTTTTCCTCTTTTTGTATATGCCGAAACGTTCGGCTCGTTCAGGAGATGGCTGCTATGACTTGTGGTTTTTATAACATTTATACTTTTCAGAACATTATTTACAAACATCTTCTCCATAAAAATACATAATTTCTTTAAGTCCTTAAAACATTTTTTGTTAAACTGTCCCTCAGCTTACTGTTGATTTTTTTTCTGCTACTTTTAGCTTCTAGCTAGCCTTCTGATAGTTTTAGCTAGCATTTTGTTTCTAGTAGCTTTTAGCTGATTTGTTCATTTTAGATTTTAGTTGGCCTTTTGTGAAGTATAGCTTTTAATTAGGCTTTTTCTGTGTTTAGCTTCTAGCTAGCCTATTGCTGCCTTTTGCCTATTGTAGCTAGTGTCTACTTTTAGATTTGAGGTAGCCTTCTGCTACGGTTTCCTTTACTACGCTTTTTTCTTTCTTTCTATGTTTAGTTTTTAGCAAGTCTAGTTACTTTTAGCTTCTAGCTTGCCTTCTGGTTGTTTCAGCTAGCTTTTTGTAGCTCTTAGCTTTAATTAATGATGTACTAATTTGATACATTTAACTATCCTTTTACTATCTTTTGCCTGTTATTAGCTACATTGTTGCTCCTTTTCATCTTTAGGTCTTTCATACTGTTCCATTAATAACTTTTTTGGCTACGTTTAATTTTTAGGGAGTGTTTTTTCATTCAGCCTTTATTTAGACAGATAAGTCACATTGAGTCTAGAAGACTCATTTACAAGTGAGATCTGCTTAGACAGACAATAAGTAATTTTGCTACTTAAGCGTTGTGCTTGTGTTCTGCTCATTTTTCACCTTTTAGCTAGGGTTCTGCTCCCTTTTTACCTTTTAGCTAGGGTTCTGCTCCCTTTTTACCTTTTCGCTAGGGTTTTGCTCTTTACCTTTTTATCTAGTGTTCTGCTCTTATTACCTTTGAGCTAGGGTTCTGCTCTTTTTTTTTTGTTTGTATTTAGCTTTTCTTACCTTTTATCTAGGGTTCTGCTCTTTATCTTTTGAGTTTATATTTAGCTTTTCATACCTTTTTAGCTTGGGTTCTTCTCCTTTTTTACCTTTTTAGCTAGGGTTCTTCTCCTTTTTTACCTTTTAGCTAGGGTTCTTCTCCTTTTTTACCTTTTAGCTAGGGTTCTGCTCCCTTTTTACCTTTTAGCTCGAGTTTTGCTCCATTTTTAACTTTGTGCTAGGGTTCTGCTCTTTTTCTTTGTAGTTTGTATTTAGCTTTTCTTACTTTTTATCTAGGGTTCTGCTCCTTTTTTTTTACTTTGAGCTTGAGTTCTTCTCCTTTTTACCTTTTAGCTTATGTTATGCTCCTTTTACCTTTTAGCTAAGGTTTAGCTTCTTTTCACTTTACCAACTCTGTTTCATCTCCTTGAGGAATTTTCAGTGATCCATCATCACTCTGCGTGAGCCTTGTATTTGTGTGTGTTTGTGTGTGTGTGTGTGTAATAGTGTGTGTTTGTGTTGTTGCTGTAGGCCAACATCACGGTGGAGGTAGATGTTCAGACAGCAGAGAACCTGCAGGTCAGCAGACTCGACTTCATGGCTTCTCTGAACAACGACATCAAACCGGTACGTTGTCTGTCAGAAAGACAAACGAGCTGCACTCCGTCTTGTTTTCATTCTATAAACTAACACATCTCTTGTCTATCGGTGTTTTACCTTTTTGTTTGTTTGCGTAAACTTTTTACCATGAGGTTAATTTAAATGTAAACAGTCTTAAAGTGAATCAGTGTAGATGCTAAGTGCTAAATGTTGCTAACTTTGTAGCTTTTGCAGAAAGTTCATCTTCTTTTTTCAGGACTTGTTGGTTTCAGAGGAGACCGTCTGTGTTTTTAAACTTGAGTCATTTTATAGTTTTGTGCATTTTGCTTCTAAACTTTTATATTTCAGAATTGTTTTATATTTTATAGAGTATACAAACCGGTGATGCAGAGCTTCAGTAAACACCGGAGCTTTCTGTTTCCTTTCCTAACTCGATCCAACACGTTCTAAAGGAACGGCTGCTGAATGTTTTTGTCCCCCTCCTCCAGGCGTTCGGCACCAACCAGGAGGACTACGCCAGCTACATCATGAATGGTATAATCCGGTGGGGCGACCCTGTGTCGGCGGTTCTGGAGGACGGAGAGCTGCTGGTTCAGCAGACGAAGAACAGCGATCGCACCCCGCTGGTGTCGGTGCTTCTGGAAGGTGCGGCACAAAAACATCTTGGTCTAATCACGCTTCACGAATCCATGAAACTTCGACCGCAGCTTCTGTAACCGAACTCGTTCTTCACCCTCAGGCCCACCGAGCAGCGGGAAAACGGCGCTAGCAGCTAAGATCGCAGAGGAGTCCCAGTTCCCTTTCATCAAGATCTGCTCTCCTGACAAGATGATCGGACATTCTGAGATTGCAAAGTGCCAAGCCATCAAAAAGGTTTGATATGCAGCCGATAATTTCCAAGATGGAAGCTACATATGCAGGTTTTTTTCCCTTTATTATGCAATGAAATGGATTAAAGTTACATTAGGTGATACAGCATAGTATCTTGAGGGGGCGGGGCCTAAGGTGAGAGATGTATTTCTATTGGCCAGTCTTGACTTGAACCTGCTGACTGACCAATAATGGGTCTTATTCAGGGCCAGATTTAAGGAGAGTCTGGGCCCCCGAAATCTACATTATAATAATAAAAATGAACTTTTTAAACTTTATGCAAATAATACTGATTATGTGCACAATAACTTCAAGGCTTCTAGTCCTCAGAGCAGAGCTGAATCTAGTTTTAATCTAATATTTAAAGTCTAAACCACAGATAATCTGCTCTCTTACAGTTGTTTAAGAAAACATGAATTTATTGAAAACAATAATAATAATTCAGGGTTCTCTGAGCCTCAGGCCCCAGGCTAATGCCCCAATAAGCCCTTTGTAAATTCTGACCTCGGCCTTTTAGTTTAATTTGACTCTTTTATTAACGTGTCCGAAACTTGTATCTAGTGCCAGTATTATGGATTTTATTTGTATTTAGGCCAAAATGAAAAAACAGTAATGGAATGTTTTAATAATCTAAATTAAAATCTAGATGATTATCACATCTGGGTAGTTTTGATTTAATACTTGAAGCTGAACGTTTTGTTTCTGTTTACCAGATATTTGAAGACGCCTACAAATCCCAGCTGAGCTGTGTGGTTGTGGACGACATCGAACGCTTGTTGGGTTAGAACCTTGTTCTTTTCTGATTTGACATTCACATTACTTTTTGTGATGCCACGTCAGTATACTTAGCATTTTTTATTTTTTATTTATACAATAAAATGTTTGGCTCTTTCAGGACATAGGTGCTAGGACTTGGTTTTTGTAACTTTTATATTTATTTATTTCAAAATATTTAACTTTACTTAGCAAAATGTTTCTCATAGAAATGAGTTGAGATTTCTTTAATTCCTTTAAGAACTTTGTTCTCTGGAATCTGCTTTAGCAAACTGGCTCAAATTTGGCCTTCTTGTGCCACTTTTAGCTTTTAGTTACTGTTCTGCCACTTTTAACTGGTCTTTGGCTACTTTTAGCAATCATTTTGCTACTTTTAGCTTCAAACTACAATTTGACTTTTTTTTTTTTTTGTTAGCTAGACTTTTCATACTAACTTTTAGCTAACCTTTTGATACTTGTAGATGTTAGCTTTTTGTTATAACATGTTATTTTACTTAGCTGATTGATTATTTTAATGAGTGTTTTGCTGCTTTTAGTTAGCTTTTTGTTACAACATTGTCTAAGTAGCCTTTTGATACTTTCATCCTTTAGCTATGATACTTTTAGTTTGCCTTTAGATACTTTTAGATTTCAGCTAGTCTTTTGATTCAGTTCGTATTTAGCTAGCCTTTAGCTACATATGTTTTAGCTAGCGTTCTGCTTCTTTTAACAGGTCTCTGACTACTTTTAGCATCTAGCTTTGCTACATTTACCTTTTAGTCGGCCCTTGGCTACTTTAGCAATCATTTTGCTACTTTTAGCTTCAAGCTAATTTGATTTTTTTTTTTTTTGTTAGCTAGACTTTTCAGACTAGCTTCTAGCTAGCCCTTTTGACACTTTTAGCTAGTCTTTTGAGACTTATGGATGTTAGCTTTTTGTTACAATATTGTTTAAGTAGACTTTTGCTAATTTTATTCTTTAGCTATGATACTTTTGGTTTGCCTTTATATACTTTTAGATTTTAGCTAGCCTTTTGATTCAGTTTGCATTTAGCTAGCCTTTACTACATACGTTTTATCTAGCGTTATGCTTCTTTTAACAGGTCTCTGACTTCTTTTGGCATCTAGCTTTGCTACATTTAGCTTTTAGTTGGCGTTTGACTACTTTTAGCAATCATTTTGCTACTTTTGGCTTCAAGCTACAATTTGATAATTTTTTTTCTGTTAGCTAGACTTTTCATACTAGTTTCTAGCTAGCCCTTTTGACACTTTTAGCTAGCCTTTTGATACTTTGATCCTTTAGCTATGATACTTTTGATTTGCCTTTAGATACTTTTAGATTTTAGCTAGCCTTTTGATTCGGTTTGCATTTAGCTAATCTTTAGTTATGTATGTTTTAGCTAGCGTTCTGCTTCTTTTGGCAGGTCTCTGACTACTTCTGGCATCTAGCTTTGCTACTTTTAGTTGGCCCTTGGCTACTTTAGCAATCATTTTGCTACTTTTAGCTTCAAGCTACAATTTGACTAGGTTTTCTGTTAGCTAGACTTTTCATACTAGCTTTTAGCTCGTCTTTTGATACTTTTAATTAGTCTTTTGAAACATAGATGTAAGCTTTTTGTTATAAGGTTTTATTTTACCTAGCTGATTGATTATTTTAATGAGTGGTTTGCTGCTTTTAGTTAGCTTTTTGTTACAATAATGTCTAAGTAGCCTTTTGATACTTTTATCCTGTAGCTAGTTTTATGATACTTTTGGTTTGCCTTTAGATACTTTTAGATTTTAGCTAGCCTTTTGATTCAGTTTGCATTTAGCTAGTTACATATGTTTTAGCAAGAGTTCTTTTTATTTTAGCTTAACAACTTGGTTTCAGCAAATTTCAGCAGTTTTTCCAGCACTCTGCCTTCACTCAGCAGTTTTGCAGGTTTTTATTTGCACATGCTTGGGTGAGACTTAAGCCGAGTAAACTTCCTGTTTCTTCAGATTACGTTCCGATTGGACCTCGTTTCTCCAACCTGGTGCTACAAGCTCTGCTGGTGCTGCTGAAGAAGCCGCCTCCAAAGGTAAGCCATAAAGAATAAACGATTTAGTCGTGGTTTCTGATTTGGCGCTTAGTTTTGGGGTGGCCGAAAGAGGGCAGCAGATCTTCTGGGTGCCGACACAAAGTCTTACGAAGAATTGTTGGAGGTCTCTGGCTGCAGTTTTTTTCCTGTGTGGTTATTAGCGAGTGTTTTGCCCCGGTCTGTTGTGTTGGGAGTGAATGGCGGTGACGGAGACCCAATTCTCATCGTTTCTTTGCTCGTAGTTTGTCTCCAGTGCCAGTTTGTGTGCGCCCGTTGTGTTTGTGAATGAGGCTATGAGCCACTCTATGGCAGCATGAGAAGGGGCGCGGGGCCGGGTGTTGAATGCCTGGCTGCAGCGCTCCTCCGGGGTTGTAAAGCGTTGAGCCCAGCGGGGTGCCTGGGGCCGGGGGAGGCCAGGGGGACACGGAGGAGAAAGAGCTCTGTGAGAGATCCAGGACCTGGCAGCGCTGCCGCCTGTGTGGCACCTCATCTGCATGCAGGATCACAACCCCCCACGCCATGGGGGGGCAGCCAGCAGCCATAATCCCCCTGTCTGCTCACCAATCTTCCTCCGTTGTCTTCTCCTGGTCGTCCTCCAACTCACCGGCTTAGCAGCGAGTCTTTTCCTTCTCCTTTGTCGTCTCCGCTCATGTTTGTCCTCTGTTGTTGTTTTCTGTTTCTTCAGTCTTTCCTTCTTTCTCCCGTTAGTCTTTATTTTTTTTATGCCTTGATTTTTTTCTTAGCTCCTCATTATGGCAGCTTTTGTCTGAAACTACCTATAATCGCAAATATTGGTGGAGGAAATTACCAAATTACTCATACACAGACGTCAAAATGAGATTATTTTAGAAATATTAGTAATAAAATCCCAAATCAAAACCAGTGAGACTGGGAACATAGTGTTAATTATTATCCTAAATTAAAAACCAAACAGGTGACAGACAAGGGACTAAAATCATTAAGGATCCTAACTAACACGACCAAATGTTGCATCCCGCGAGATGTCTGTCCTCATCAAAACTGATTCAGTGCACAAGAAGAGTTCTGACAGAAAATTATTTATTTTTCCTTGGACTAAATATTGTTTGGAATCCCAGACTTTTCAAGTTTGACTCAGAAAATAAAAGTTGTGACTTGTGAACTCGACTAGCGCTGAATTATTCAAACATTAACAAAGAGTCTCATAGTTTTTATGTATTTAGGACCTCTGTTTTTATTTAACATGCTTTTTTGACAATCATTTCTAAAGTTAGTTGTATTTCCATAGATTTTCAAAATGCACCCCCAATTGGTGTTTTATGACCTCGGCTGTAGAAACCACGGGTTTAATTTGTAAAAACAGATCCCAGAGCTCCTAAACTTTTTGTTTTCTCTGTAGCTCTGACACTGTCCAATAATAATGTCCCAACCACTTTATGAAACTAATTAGTTTGTAATTAGTTTAGTGCTTGGAACAATACTCTTTACCTAGTAAATGCTTCCATTAGTTAATGTTGACAGGGAGCCAGTGGAGAGAAGCTAAAACCGGAGAGATATAATCTGCATCATTTTTAGATGTTTCTAATTTTAGTGATATTATGCAGGTGGAAGAAGGAGGTTCTAGTAATGTTTTTAATGTGGGGGATAAAAGACATGACCTGGTCAAAAATAACACCAAGATTTATAACATTGGAGCTGGAGGCCAGATTTATGCCATCCAAGGAGGGAGAAAGACTGAAAAATTCACTACACACTGTAGTGTGTACGTTTATTATGGTTAGACACACAGTATACTGTGTACTTTTACTCAGGTCATGCACACAGTATACTGTGTACTTTTACTAAGATCATGTACACACTATACTGTGTACTTTTACTATGGTCATGCACATAGTACGGTATACTCTTTTCGTGAAAATCTTTGAGAAGCGACCATTATTCAGGAAAAAGCTTGAGGTCTGTAGGATTGTGTGGAGGTGATGCTTGAGTAACTTAAGTGTTAACAATATTATCAGTCAAAATATTTATTTTTATTTTTTTGTTTTGTTTTATTTTGCTTTATCCCATCCATCCATTTTCTTCCGCTTATCTGGGGTCGGGTCGTGGGGGTAGCAGCCTAAGTAAGGAGGCCCAGACTTCCCTCTCCTCAGCCACTTGGGCCAGCTCCT
>JARVGQ010000610.1:28413374-28426450 GCA_031762355.1 Hypsolebias martinsi | reverse complement strand
CAGATGTTTTACCACTCGTGGTCTCTGCAGGACCATGTTGCAGATGTTTTACCACTCGTGGTCTCTGCAGGACCATGTTGCAGATGTTTTACCACTCGTGGTCTCTGCAGGACCATGCTGCAGATGTTTTACCACTCGTGGTCTCTGCAGGACCATGCTGCAGATGTTTTACCACTCATGGTCTCTGCAGTTTCATGCTGCAGATGTTTTACCACTCGGTGGTCTCCAGCGTCGTCTTGGCGTGCTGGGGCAGCAGGGTGAAGAAAGTTGATGCCAACTGACTCGATAAGCTCATCAAGAGAGCTGCTCAGTTCTGGGAGTGGACCTGCAGTCTCTGACAGAGCTGTCTGAGCAGAAGATGCTGAGGAACCTGTTCCAGATCCTGAACAACACGTCACACCCCCTTCATGACACACTGGGCTCAGCACCTTCAGACCACCAAGGTGCTCCACAGAACACCACAGGAAGTCCTTCAAACTTTTCAACTCCTCTCCCCTTTCTGCACATAGGACAATAAAAATTAATCATGCACCACAATAAACTCTCATTTGTCTGTCTGCACCTGTTTAGAAATTATTTGTTGGCATTTTTATATTCTGTTATTTTTATATTCTGTTATTTTTATATTCTGTTATTTTTACATTCTGTTATTTTTATATTCTGTTATTTTTACATCATGTTCCTTTGTATTGAAACTCTGGCACAACAATTTCCTACAGCATCAATAAAGTTCTTAACTTAGTAAAATAATCTCCACCTGTCCTGTTCCAGCTGACTGGTTCTGCGACGCGACATCAGCATCAGTCGAACCCGTCAGTGACTTTTTGCGACTATGTGAATTTTCTGCCTGATGACAGGAACGTGTTTGACACAGAATGTTTGTCGTTGGCGTGTCTGCATGTTCTGCAGTGATTGATGGGCCTCCTGCTCACACCACTCAGACGGCCTCCATAAATTACCACCAAGTGCAGAACATCTATTTTTATGCACACTTGTCTGGACCCACAGAATGCTGCCTCTACTTGTCAGCAAAGTCCAGCAGAGCGGCACCATTTTTAACTCTTCCATGCTTTTGGACGCGAGAACGTACAGTCCGTCCAGGTTCTTCAGCCATTTCTTTCTTCATATACATTTCATACATTTGCTTGTTGGAGGCAGTGCACAGTGACATCTGGAGGGGCTAGGGGGTGCTCAGTAATGGCCTTGGCCACCATATACTGTATAACCCTTCAGCAACCCCACTGTACTCTCCAGTTGTTTAATACTTTTGAGCAATATAAAAACTAGAAAGCACGGTTTCCTCAAATGACTTATGGTGGCTGGTTTACATATGGTGTTAAATAAGTGAGGCTCCATTTTGATATGTGGCTACGGCAAGGCATAAGAAAGGTTCATTTTGAAAATTGGGTTACCACGTCAAAATCCAAGATGGCTGCCATATGTTAACCGTGTGAGCTGGACAGCTTCAAAAAATGAGCAACGTGCCAACTTCCATTGTCGTGTGCAGCTGCATCGTGTTAAAGGTCACTACTGAAAATTGAGTTGTCATGCCTAAATCCAAGATGTAGACCAACTTACATACAAGAACTTTATTCTGAAATTCTTCCTCTCTTTTAGACATATTGTCACAGACTGGTCTGCCCATCGTTAATTCTGAGTAATTCCACTTATTGAAAATGTTTTCCTCCAACTGACCTGTTGACCATTAACCTACTGAGATATTGAGATATAAAACGCTCCAGACCTTTTTTTTTAAATCCATACCACTTAGTTTAAAAATGACCTTATTTTCCTTTAAAATTGTATAATTTAATGTGTTTACTATGTTCTGTTGTGAATAAAAGTTTATTAGATTTACAAATCATTGTTTTTTTTTTTGTTTTTTTAAACGTTTTGAACAATGTTCAAGTCTAGTCTGGAACGAAATGATCAATCCCTGATGGTCTATGAGAACTGTGACACAAAGAAGCTTTAAATTTAAGAAATTCATAAAACTGACAGTACCTAAAAAATAAAAATAAGAAAGATCAGATTGTTGTAAGATAAAAATTTAAATCTCTTCTTCTGTGGCTGAGGAGAAAATGTTGAACACAAAGACGACATTTTTCGTTTTTATTCATTGAAATCGTACGTGCAGTTTCTTGTCACGGTGGTTTTGGCATTAATCAACGGACTCCATTTCTGTTTCTCTCTGTTGACATCCACCATGGCTGACCTTGTGGTTCCTCTCTTCTTTGTGCTTCTCCTGGACGACCTCGGAGAGTCCGTGTGATTGGCTCACGTCTGTTTCTGTGGGGGCAACATGAGAGATGGTGAAGGAACCAGCGAGCTCTTTCAGTAAGGCCTGCTCCGCCTTCAGTTGAGCCAGTTTCTGGGTTAGTGGAGTCGGTTCTCCAGCCGAAGCGGGAGGTGCAGCATTCTGAACTGGGTTCTCCTCCTTTAGATCTTTGGGAGCCTCCTGCACTTTGGTTTCTGCCTTGGCCGTTTCCTCCGAGGGGTTTGCGTCCGGTTGAACTCCCTGGACCTTCTCATGCAGGCTCCTCCGTTCTTCCTGCAAAGCCCTGCACAGACTCTCCAGTTTCTGGTTCTTCGTGGTGAGAAGCTCGAACTCCTTCTCCTTCACCGCTTTCTGCAAAGGAAGCAAACAAACGGGACATGTCCGTCACAACGTTCCCTGTAAAGACAATGGAACGCCAACGAGCCTCGTCGCTGAGGGATTTGAACAATAAATGTTTGTAGATTTCCAAATGAGGACAGGAACTGAACAGAAAACAAAAGTAAACTTTAATGTTTTTGCTGCAACATGTTCAAGTGGGTCTGAGTTGCACTGTGGAGGGAAACAGAAGTAGGGTTATTTTAATCCCTCATGGTGAGGTGAGGAGGAGAAATAGGAAATTCCCTCGGTCCGTCTGTGTTGTGTTGGTCAATAACTGGAAAAGTACGTGAATTTCTCACCTCCTTTTTGTTGCGTGGCTACATCTAGGCTAACAATGATTCCTTTCAACAACTGGGTTGTCCCATCAAAATCCAAGATGGCCACTGTGATGGAAATATATTATTTATTGATCTACTTCCTGATGCGTTACTGAACATCAGACATTTTCACTTCCTGTTTTTCAAACTCGTCTGTTTTCACTGACCTTTAACTCAGTCTGACGTGTTTTATTGTTTTATTCTGTGTTCTACGTTTGTTTTCTTCTGATGCTTTTAAATTAATTATTTTTTGTTTTAAACTCGGCCTGTGTCTTCTATTGTTCAGCACTTTGGTAGCAACCTGTTGTTTTTAACTGTACTTTATAAATAAATTTGACTTTGACACATTCAATATTTTACCAGATTCATAACCTTTTATTACTTTAAGGTCACTGTGAATGATGGCGGACAGCTACTGTAGGTAGACGTTTATTGTAAGAAACCTTGAAAATGTTTTCTTTCTTTCTGTGACGATGTGAGCCGCCTGGGTTCAGATCTGAAAATCATTAGGACGATGTAAACGGGAGGTCCAGGCCCCTGAAGAGTTTTCTACTTAACTGACCTTTTCATTTCAGAAACTCAAGACAAGGTAAGAAACAAATTAATGGCCGATCGTCCTTCAGAAGCTAAAAGCTCTGCCTTGTCATTAAAGGAACAAGATCCACTTATAATGAGAAATTATATTTATTTTGACCAAACTGCATAAATATTTAATGCACAATTGTTCCTCGAACCCCCCACACCCAGATTAATTAAGCATCCATTCATACATCCATACATCCATCCATCCATCTCTCCTTCCCTCATAACCTGTCAGTTCCTGTGACTGTTATATACTACATTAAATTTTACCTCAATATCTGTGAACTTCCCAAAAAAGCATTTTTGTTAGCTTAAGGTCACCTGGCTGTGGCAGCCATCTTGAATTAGGACTACTTACATTAGCCAGATGTGTATGCGTATCCAGTGAAATTTCATTGTTTTATGAGATATTCGCTAACAGAAAACAGGGTTGACAGTAAAAGTCAAAGCCATAGTTTTAAATAAAAATGTTAAAGTTCATCCAGTAGTTCAGAAGATATTTTGCTAACAGATACGAGACACACAGCCTTTAGTCTTGGCAGTGGGGACTTACATCTGTCACCATGTCGATGAGACTCTTGTTGCAGGCATCAAATCGAGTCTTCCACGAGTGACACTCTTTCTCCAGCTTCTTCATTTTCTTGGCCATCTACAAAACAAAAGAGCGCACGATGCAAACTTCAAAACCTTCATGGTTCAGGTAAGAGAGCGAGGTCGACGCTTCTTACTTTGTCCATGTCCTGTTTGAAGCTGCTGTACACGCTGCTGCTCTTTGACACCGTGCCCTGGATCTCGTCAAACTTCTGGGAGTACATGTCGAGCTGAGGGGTGACAACAAACTGTGATTCATCTGCTCGATGGGGCAGAGGAGAGACGTGCTGCCCACGACGAACTGTCGCCCTACCTGGCTCCTCATGTCGCCTTCCTGCTCCCTGAGGACCTTCAGCTGGACTTTATACTCGGCCGTTTGCTTGACGAGCTGCAGGACGGCGACACGTTTCGTGAAAACGATCAGAACTGCTGAGTCAGCATTCACACATGCATTATTTGTCCCATACGGTTTTTGGAATCTGTTTCAGCTTATTTTCAGCTGTTTGAAGCATTTGTTCTGCTTAGCGTCTAAAATTGTTGCTTGAGCGCATTTCCTCCTAAAACCAAACGTTATCATGCAAACAATGAAATGAAACAGTACAAGTTGATCCTGATGCACCTCTGCGTGCGTTCTGCTCTTTATTTGTCCATAAAACAAAATGTTAGCTGGAAATAACTTTAGTTTTTCAAACTTTGAATTATTTAACATTTACTAAAATTTCACACAAATGTGATCTTTCAAAAGCGCTGTTCTCTGAAATATACTTCAGCTTACATCTGTCGTAGTTTCCTTCGGTCCCTTTTAACATTTAGCTACTATTTTTTTTCATTTTAGCTATAGCTTGCTAATTTTTATTTTTTACAACTGTGCTAAATTTAGCATTTAGCTACAGTTTGCTAATTTTAGTCTTAACTATTGTTATGCAAATTTCCAATATATTTAGTTTTTAGCTGTGAGTTGGCTAATTTAAGCTGTTTAAGCTATAGTTTTACTAATTTAAACTTTTAGCTAAAGTTTTGATAAGTTAAGCTTTTAGCTACAGCTTGTTAATTTTAGTTTTTACTGCAGCTGCGCTAATTTTAGCTTTTAGCTACATCTTAATAATTTTTGTTTTTAAATACAATTGTGCTCATTTTAGCTTTTATCTGGATATTTTTTGTTTTTAGCTGCAGTTTTGCTAATTTTAGCTTTTAGCTACAGCTTGCTAATTTTTGTTTTTAACTGTTATGCTAATTGTAGCTTTTAGTTTAGATTTTAGCTATGATTTGGCTAATTTAAGCTGTTTAAGCTATATTTTTAATCGTTTTATCATTTAGCTACAGTTTTGACAAGGTTAGCCTTTAGTTGAGCTTTTGCTGTTTCAGCTGTTATAACGTTAACAGTTCATGAACAAAAGTCCGTCGGCTCTGAGCGTCTGTACTTCATTTGTACAGGAAATGGATTAAACTGATTTTGGTTCAGTTACTGGCTTTAGTTTTAATCCTTTATTTTTCCAAGCATCTCTTTGAGATTTTCCACTTTATAGAATTTAGTTTTTTATGTGAAGCAGCTGTTTGGAACTAAACTTTCAAAATTTAAAATGATTTAACTAAATGCCACACTGCAGCTACGTTCTTCAGCTCAGTTTCAGCTTCTTCAGCCGACAGTTTATCCTTCAGCGTATCTTCAGATAAAAGCAACATTTCTGTAGCTGCACAGCGTTGAAGCGTGACGTTTGGGGCTTACGAGCTCCTTCTCCAGCTTGTGCTTCTGCTCGGCCTCCTGCAGGAGCAGGTTGGCCTGCGTCAGTTTGGTTTCCAGCAGCTTCTCCTTCAGGTCTCGGTGCTTGAAGACCTTTTCCAGGTTCTGGAAGACATGCAGCTGAATTTGAGCTGTTTTTACTTTTCTTTGCTGAACCACAGTTTGTAACAGATGTGAGACCGGAGAGAACTGTGCAAATGATTCGTGTTCCCAGATGTGTGTGGGGTCAGGGTTAGGATGTCTCCAGCTGCTCTGTGTTTGTCGGCTGCGGGGGGTACGGGCTCTTACCGCCTCTCGCTGGTCATACTGCGTGATGAGCGCCTTGAGCTTTTCTGCCAAAGCGCCGTTCTCCTGACAGAGCTTGGTGTTGCGGCTGCTGTGTTCCTCGATTTGGGCTTGAATGTCACAGAGCGTCCCCTGGAAGTGGGTGGTGATCTCCTTCCTCTTCAGGTCGTCCTCCCTGCACCTCTGCAGGGTCTCCTCCTGCCAGTTTTAGAAGCACAGTTGGGTTTTTAGTTTGGCGTCGTCATCACAGGAGCTGAATCCATTCTTATATGGCCCAGCCAAAGAACGGACTTTAATGTCCATTCATCGCTAAATACCAACAAAAAATGTCTCCATATGAGTCAGTTTTACAGATACTGACCTAACTGTTGGTGTGGTAGTAGCTGAGACTGACCAATGTTTGAAGTCTTATTACTTATTTGAAGTGAACTCTGTCTGTCTGCTAGCAAACAATGTCATGAATCCTGAACTAAATCAATGATTCCATTGTTGATCCATCAACAACGGGGAACTCTGGAGGCAACTCAATTCAAGATGTCCGCCACAGCTGATTGAATTCAGCAAATCCAAAAATGACAACCTCAAATTTATGAATCTATTATTTAATGTAATGATGGCTGTCATGGTGGCTGAGAGTCATCCACTAGGCCTGTCACGATAAAAAAATTTGCTGGGCGATTAATTGTCTCTGAAATTATTGCGATAAACGATAATATTGTTTGAAATTTGGCAATAATTAGTAATTATTGTCAAATTTAAGAATAAATTTTTATTTATTTTGAGTGCACTTCTTTGACCACTGGATGGCAGTATAAGACAGTTTGAACCGAAGGATGGATAGTGAGGGCACGAGCAGCGTGTCTCTTTAAGAAAAATGGGAGGGAGGCCCCTTGACGTGACATGGGCTGTCTCTCTCAAAATGGCGGACGCTCGGTGTGGTTTGAGCTCTTTAGCATTTTTCACACAAAGATTTTAATTAAAAAATCAGTGAACAAGTTCTCAGCTTCTTTTTGCAGAGAAAAGCAACTTTTTACACGAAGGCACAGGTTTTAACTGTGAATTTTGGTGCTTCGACAAGACTGAGGTTTTTTTCCGGGGTCGGACTGTTAGCTTAGCTCCTAGCTTAGCTTCTCAGCTTAGCTGCTTTTAACAATCCAAAAAAAAAAAAAAAGATTTTGGACGATTAAAACAGATTTTAAAGAGAAAAGAGAAAGTGAGGGGTCAGTGAAGATCACCGGAGTTGAGCCTTTTGTCATCCAGTGTCTTCAGTAGAAAGAGAGACACTAAGAAACGATAAAGCCGATAAATGAAAAGGAGGTCAATAATTTTCATTTATCATGTGATTAATTGATCTATTGTTTGTCGCGACAGGCCTAAGTTTACCTTGTACTTTTAAAGGGTTGAAGGCAGAATATACAAAAGTGTCAATCTTGTGCGTATCTAAATGTATACTAGACGTATATCGTTGATCTTTTTCTGCAGTGTTTTGTTAGTATTGTTGACAGGTCAATAAAGTGATGAAACCATTTTGGCCTGAGGTAATTTGATGTTTATAGTAATCTTTTTTAAGGCAATTTTACTGTTCATCAGCCTTTTGTCATGGAAGTAAAACTGTAAACGAAGGTTTTGCTGTAGCATCTGCAACTCAAACCTGAGCACGTAATCTGATGTAATTGTTTAAAAACCTTTTCGGATTGTAGTTTAAGCAGGAGGTGAGACTACGACGTCCTCATTTTCACATTTTCAGTGTTCATGTTTAGGGCTTTTCTCACTCTGGAACCCAGTTTTATTGTTTAGGGACTCCTAAAACTTCCTGTGTGGATGCAAGACTGAAACTATACAAACACTTGTGTGTTTTCCAAAAAAAACATCGTTCTTGTGTGGACAGAGTTTCTGTGAATGCAAAATGAAAACCTTCAACTTTAGCAACGAAACAGATGTTCTTCTGCCTCCATCTGTTGAGCAATCTTAAATAATTAATACCTGATCAAGTCTGAATTGTGCAACGTGTTCCTGTCTGCACAGGAAGCAAACCGTGTTTCTATCAGGAGTCTTGGAAGTCGAACGCCACTCAGACTGTTGATTCCTCGCTAACACCTCCTGAAAATAAAAACAGTGTTAAAGATAACACAAATGCCTTTGTTGAGGTTTTCTAAGGCAGATGACAAGATCTCAGCCCCCAAATAAATCTTTTTCACTAGAGCAACAAACACTTCAGCCCTCCGCTGTGTGAAGGACACCCAGCATAAAGCCCAAACCCGCAGCAGTCTTCAGCCGGACACTGAGGCGGCCTAATTAAAGGGCACTTAAGCCCTACAATGTGTGGCCATGCAGGTTGGAGTTGGGTCCCCGCCGACAGGGACTCATAAACAAGGGGAGTCTAGGACAGGAGGGAGAAAAGAGGACTATGTGCCCGAGACTTTGTTCACACAAGATGAAGAGTCAACAGCCTCCCATCTCTCTCCCCTCCTTCGCCATCCCCCTAATAACCAGCTTCTTCAGAGGAGCTGCAAACACAATGCCAACCCACTCCCCTCCTCTTGCTCTCAATCACTGTTGGGACAATAAGGGCAGCCCCCCTCTTCTGCCACCTTCACCATCCTGCCCCTCCCCGACCCCTGAACAGACACTTCTTTTATTGAAATTCTTTGGTGTTTTAATCCTCAGCTTCCTCCAGGGGTAATAATGGACTCCCTCCATCAGCCTTTTCCAGCGAAGCTATCATCCAAGCCTGCCTGGGTCACAAGTCCACCCCTCCTGTTGGGGAGAAATGCCCCCACAGTGTAATTCCTGTCACAACTAGCTCACCCACGGGTCTGAGAAGATCCCCACCGCCATTGACCTAAAAACATACTTGTAAAAGGAGCAATTAAATTCTGAATGTCAGTATTTTACCCAGAGTTGTTCATCTACATTTTTAATTAGATGCATAAATCTGGTTTGCATCTCTGCAAAGTTCAAATTTATAGGATTTAAAAAAAAAATCGATTTTGTTTCCTGAACATATAAAAATAAAATATTATTTGCTTACACCACAATCAAGCTCATCATTCATATTCAGAACAAATCGTTGTTGCATGATATTTGAGTAAAAGTGCTGGAGTTATAATAAAAGTTGTAATAATTTGTCCTGGGATTTATAATGAATACCTTTTTTATTTAGAGTTCAGATTTTAGATGGCTTGTGCGGCCATTTTGATTTATTTCTTGTGTATGCCTTTTGCAATATTAATAACCTACGTGATCTATAGGAGGGTAAACTTTTGTCTTTTTTTTAGCTTTTAGGGCTAATTTGTATCTTAAAGTCAAACACAGAGTTACACATGATAAATCAAGCCAGCGTTGAGAAGACTTCTCACAAAGAAACCAGTTCAGTGTGTTGACACTGACATCTGCTGGTTTCCTGCAGAGTCCACCAAAGAGCCACTTATTAATAATAAACGTTCTGTTAGATCAGTTAGGTGACAGGAATAATACATCTTTTATTTGTAACATTCATCTAAGATGCCGTATGAAATAATGCAAAATACAATCTTCTAGTGTACTTTACCAAAGACTGAAAATATCAATTTTCATTTATTAAATGGTCTTTTTTTATTTTGCTCCACTGCTTTCAAAACCAAGTAGAAAACTTTGATGTGGAGCAAAATAAAATACCTCTAATGGTTAATTTCTAAATGTTGCATTCAAATCTGTTCATTGGGTTGTGAAATATTTGCAAACACAACAGGCAAACAAACACACACACAGACAAACTTTGTCCCCATCTTTCATTTGCAGGCGATAATCTTTTCAGGACATGAGAGACATCTAACGGTGACAACAGAACCAAGCAAGCCAAAGAAAACTTAAAATAGCACCATTGTTGTTGTGGTTTCTAGTACACAAACTAATACTGTATTTTTCGGCCTATAAGTCACTGGTTTTGTTGCATAATTTACATGCCCTGCAACTTATACACCAAAGCGACTTATTTATTAATTTTTCCCATATTTATAAACCAAGTTTTGACTGAGAGATGACCGTTTGCATTCATTCTGTCTGAAAATATTGAACACTACTATTTTCAGCCACTAGATTGCAGTCAAGTAGTATGGCATGCCATTCAATCATGTACAGTTATAGGTAAAAGTGGCTGTTAATGACACAATTAGCTTGCCATAACTTCCACCTTCGTCCAGCTCCGGGATCATGCCTGGAGCAATCATCAAATCGCCCCGGCGGAATGCAGCTCATTTGACTATTGAAGTGCATTTATTAAGTAAAAGTTCAACTGAGACACACCTTGACTATAAAGTCGAGCAAACAAATAATTGTTTTAGATGGTTATCTTGTTAAATTTCGAAAAAATGGGCAGCGTTCCTCCTCCCTGACTTCCTCCCTCTGCACGCTCCTGGAGCACCTAGTCAGCGAATACTTTTGAAATGCAGCTGATTTGACCACCAAAGTGCATTTATTAAGTGAAAGACACACCTTTACTATAATTTTGAGCAAACAAATAATTGTTTTTAAGTGTTAACCTTGTTAAATTCTTGTTAAAGTCCTCCCTTTCACGCTCCCGTGGCCACCATTTGGCAGCCCATCAATTTTTGGTACAACACTGGCCCAAATTTCAGGGTTGCCAGCGGTAACACGTATCAAATGTGACGCATCAGCGGTGACTCGTAGATGAGACTTAGACACCGAAGCGACGTATTTATGGATTTTCCCACTTTATTAGACATATTTGAACCGTTGCAACTTATAGGGCGGTGCGACGTGTACGATGGAAAATAAGGTAGTTGTTTTATGAAAAGTAGTAGTGTTTTTCTTTTTTGTAAATTTAACAATAAATTTAGGAAATACCTGTAATAAGTGTTTGTAAAACTCACCAACATTGCTGTTTATATGTGGACAAGTGGAATAAAGGCATCAGAGTTAAACCACCTTGTTCGTCTATAACTTCCTGACAGTGGTTACACAAAAGAGCAATCGAGATGGAAATAAAATCATGTAAGAACGTTTAGACAAGATTGTTGAGAAGTACAGTCTTACACGGTTACATGTTTTTAACCACAGATTCATGTATCCAGTGCGTGCATGCGAAGCCTCGCCAATGTGACTCTTCAGGTGTATTTTTGATCAATTTCAAGTATTTGGTTCTTGATCCAGAGCCAGAAATGATCTCACACCTCTGCCATTCACAGCTCGCTTTGAACAGAGCTCTAAGTTTACAAAGTTTACACCCGAGGCCCTGAGCACGAGACCGTCTACTGTCAGCCAACCAAACCTGTTTGATGCCACTCAGCTCAGGGGTGCTCTTGAAACAGGGGGTGTCACGTAACGTTGCATGCAAGCAGAACTCCTTTGGCCTTGGGCTAACGTGGGTCTAAATTAGTACTTGGACTTATCTTTGATCTTAAACATGACACTGGCGCTCTTTGATTTTTGGGACCGTGGTATCAGTCCCATCAGTCAATATTTTGTGCTTCCGGCAAGTTCTTCTCTTACGTTTGCAGTACGAGGAGTAAAAAGCCTCCTTTTGTATGAAGTGCTAACCAGCAGCCTGATCTCATGGCAAATCTTCAAGTAATCACAATAATAAATCAGTGGTTTTATGCTAATTGTAAGGTTTGTTTATGGTTTGTAACACTTGACTAAAGGAAGTAGTCTGTGCCTGAGTTCTGACATGGAACATGCAGTACTCCTAAAGGGGCTGATCTTAAGCAGTTTTTAAGACTAAACTAAATTTTAAGGCTGTTTTCGTGTCTGTTTCTCACCAAACACTGGAAGTTTAAATTCTATTTGTAATTGAAAGTGTAAAACTGAAATTGAAGAACATGCCAAGTCAATGGTTTTGCATGGAAGAAAGTTCAGTCTCCTAAAGATAGAATGGTTAAACGTGTTATACAGTAATCCCTTTCTACTTCACGGTTCGACTCTTGCGGACTTGCTCTTTTGTGTGTTTTTTTAAAAGTTTTATTATTATTATTATTATTATTATTACTATTATTATTTATTAAACCAGGCAAAGCCCATTGAGATCACAGATCTCTTTTGCAACGGAGGCCTGTGCCTGAAGGCAGATTAAAACATGCATGTTTTTGGTCTGTGGGAGGAAAAACTCCATAGAGAAAGACCCCAGGTCCAACTGGGGATTGAACCCAGGACCTTCTTGCCGTGAGGCAACAGTGCTAACCACTGAGCCGTCGTGCTGCAAGCAGGTTGTATGCGAGAAGAGAAAAAAAAGATTGTACACGACACATGATTGTCAACTTTAATATTACCGTACTCACGTGACTGGGGCAGTACGGGATACAGTAAAAATTAAATTATAAAACACTTTATTAATTTCAAAGGTAAATTAAGTGATGTCGTAGCTCATCATCCTGGATTCATTCAAGAGTTGTTAGATGCTGAGAGCTGTGGGCAGGAAGGATCTCCTCCCAAAACATCTGGCCACTGATACTGATCCGCTTGTTGTCAGGTCCGGCGGGCCTCTCAATCCTCCTGGGCAGCAGGACTGCCCGAATGCCGTGCAGAATTCCTTCCTGAGTGATGGTCACTCCTCCCAGCAGTCTGTTGAGCTCCTTGTCGCCACAGACAGGTGTCGGGGGGATGATCCTGGTCCTCCCATTTTCATGAGTCGAGTTTCCCAACATCTCCAAGATCTCGGCGGTCAGATACTCAAACACCACTGCCAGGTTGACGGGAATTTATCCATGGTGCCTCCTTTTCAACTCATTTGGGATTTGGGGCTGTAGTTGAGGTATTAGAGTTTTTGAGATGTTAATCAGCTGCTCTTGGTTATTACAAACACCTTGTTGCCATGGTTACGCTACGCATCATTCCGTCTCAAACTTGTCCTAAATGCTGATAAAACCAAAGGGATGCTTTTTTCAAACAGGAAGTCGGTCCCAGCAGT
>JARVGQ010000610.1:28340174-28352688 GCA_031762355.1 Hypsolebias martinsi | reverse complement strand
TGGTCTGTATCCCCCTCCCCCACCCAACAAAAAAAAACTTTCTGTATACAGGCAGCACGCAGCTGACATGTCTCTGTCTCTCTCCTCTGCCCTGCTACAAAACTGTAAAACTGTATCTCTGTCAGTATAAGTGCTGCACAACTCAGGATGTGTCTCTGTCCGTCCTTCCGTGACACCCCCCCCAGACAAAAATCACAGACGAGATGAGCGTCCCACCATGGCAATTTATATAGAGGAAACACTGAGCTGGACTTTCAACACAATTGATAACATTTTTTCAACCAAGGGACAGGGTCCTGGAGAACCCTCATGCCCCGCTGAGACGCACGCAGAAGGATACATCATGGATCTGTGGGGAGAGTGGAAAATGCTGTGTCTTTCGTCTCGGGAGGATGTCGAAGATTTATATACATCAATGGATTTATGAAAGCAGGGTTTCTGCTTTTAGGCACTGTCAGATACCTGTTATCAGCTATTAAGGAAGATGGCGGCAGCAGTTTTGGCCTTGGCAAAGCTGCTGACCTTATGTGAAGGTTTGGTTCATGCTTCAAGCTCTCATACTCAGCTGATTTACAACCTCAACCGTAAGATGGAAGCGATTTATGAGAATTGTAGGCTTCTGGAACTCGCCAGCATGTTGAGGTTGACCTTGGAGAAGGCTAATAAGCACGGACCAGTGGAAAGCTCACAAATCTGGCCATTTTGGATCATGAGAGTACCAGCAGAACTCAAAGCTGATGAAAAACAGAATAGGCCAACTTATCAAATTGCTCCTGGAGATGTGTAAACTAAGAAGGCTCTGCTCTATCCATAAAAAAGGTTAGTTAAAAAAAAGATTCAAATTTGTGAAAGTATGATTTTTATTTTATTTTATTTACTTTAGGCTTTTGGCAGCCTACATGGCAGTATAAAACATCCATCCATCCATTATCTTTTACCCGCTTCTTCCATTTTGGGTCACAGGGGGTCGCTAGTACCCATGTCCAACAATCACTGTGTGAGGAGCGGGGTACATCTGGACAGGTCGCAAGTCCATCAGAGGGCCTCATAGAGACAAGCAACCATTCACTCTCACACTTAGGGACAATTTAGAGCTACGAATCAGTCTAACATACATGTTTTTGGTCTGTGGGAGGAAACTGGAGCACCCGGAGAAAACCCATGCATGCACGAAGAGAACATGCAAACTCCACCCAGAACGCCTCCAGACCAGGATTTGAACCGGGGACCTGCTCGCTGAGAGGCAGCAGCTCTAGTTGTGCCACCGTGCTGCCCAGCTTTAAAACAGTTTTAAAACATTTTAAAAAATGCTGATAATGGTGCAAGATATAGATTAAGGAAACTAAAAATAAGCTTACAAGACATTTTTACTTGAACAATTTAGATTGTCTAGTGATGGAAACAAATGAACAGGTTTTTGAAGACTTTCAACGAGACTTATCAAGGAAAGTTACCATACTTGCTGCCGTATAAGTCACATCATGTGTAACAAAATTTAAAAAATAAATAAATTTAAAATTTTTTTTAAAAACAAATACGTCGCTTCGCCGAATAAGTCACATCTATTATGCATTATCACTGACGCGTTGCGTTTTTTAATGCATCGCTGACCACCTGGAAACGAGCGAGACGAAGGTGGCTTGGAGGCAAGCCAAGTGTCTCATTAATAGCTACTTTTGCTTGAGACACTCGGCTTGCCACATTTGTCGAGAGCCCTCTAGCGGCTGAAAATGGTAGTTTTCAATATTTTCCATGTCAGAATGAATGAAATCGTCAGATCTCAGCCATAGATCTTATAAATATGGGGGAAAACGGATATTAGTTGCTTCGGTGTATAAGTCGCAGGACTTGCAAAAATTAAAAAAAAAAGCAAAAAGGTGAGACATACACAGCAAAAAAATACAGTAAGTTTTGATCATTCACTTTTATGTTTGATGACAAAAACCTTTTGTATTTAAAAAAAAAAAAGCTGATTTAATTTGACTGAAAATTAACTTTGCTAGCACCTGGGATCATCATTTCTCATATGAAAAGAGACCAACTTTAAGTTCTTATGAGGCTATTAAACAAGTTGCAGGAATGCAAACGACGTAGCACAGAGATAAAAGTGTAATAATGAGGCCAAACATGACTTAAAATCTTGAAGGACAACTCAGTGCCAGTGGAAGTTTCTGAATTGGAAAATAAGAACAGAGCTTCTCTTCAAAGGAGGATTGTTGCAGCACAATAATCAAAACATGTTACCTAAACTTCACAATAAAAAAAAAAACTATAACTTGGCTGAGTATGTCACTAGAATAAAAGTCAATAAATCAGTGTGCAACTTCTTTTTAACCTCATTCAAGTTCTACAACAAGGCTTACTGATGAATTACTCATTCACACCCACGCTGCACGTTATCTCTGTGTATTCACATAAATTCAGCACATTCTTCACTTAGTCACGCGTTGATAAAGTTTCAAGACAAAGAAACCTCATCAAAAAAACATTGTGACATGTGGCAGGGTCACATGGGCTGTTTACTGAGTAAAAAACAATCACTGAGCCAGTCAGTCTGATTAAATGTATTTGAAAGAGAAAGGCAGAGGAAAACAATAATTCCTGAACTCCTTCCAGACGTTTGAAGCAGCACTACATCTACTGCATATAAAACAAACTTTATTATAAAGCTTTATTCAACACGGATCCCTGAAGCAGATGGTCTGAGACTCAAGAAGCTCCAAATTTGGACAAGCATGCCATGACGACTCTGAAACAGCCTTTGACACAAAACAATCCCACACATGATCATGTGTCAAACAGAGGCTGCAAAGTATTCACCCCTTGGGATTTGATGTTTGTTGTCCTACAACCAGGATTTTAAAAAGGAATTTTGTGGGGTTTGTATCTTTTAATTGAACACAAGATTAATTTAATAAGCAAAAACACAAGTATTTATTTATATAAACACAAAATGACAGCTTGTGAACTGGAATCTGTTTTATTTAACTGTTTCTCCTCAATCCACTTGAGTGTAAAGCAGACTGTTGGGAAACCTCTGAGGCTTCCAGACATTTGGGACAAACAGGTTCCCTTCGAAGATTTCTCTGTGGTTTGTGCCATTCATCTTTCCAAACTCTCTGACCAGTTTCAAAATCCCCACCACAGCATGATGCTGCCACCACCATGCTTGGCTGTCAATGTGCGGTGTACTTGTTTCCAGCATGAGGAAGTGTCACATTTGCAACTATGACATTCTCCCTCATGGCCAAAATGTTCCATTTTAGTCTCATCTGATCACATTTTCTTCCACAGGTTTGAGAAAGAAGCTACAAACAGTCCACCATTTTTTTTCTCTAAGCATCGTCTTCTCCCTGCCACTTTACCATGAACAAGAAATAGAGGCTTGAAATATTTCACTCTAATGAAACTGTAATACGCGAGTTTCGCTTTCTGAAATGATCGATAAAAATATTGAACCTTTTCCACAATATTCTAGTTTTTGAGATGCACCTGTAGTCTCAAACAGTCCAGTGTCAATACATGTTATGACCTGAAGGTTCTTCACAACATTTCTCATTCACCCACACACGCTCCTTTAATTCAATTCAGTTCAGTTTATTTATATGGCGCCAAGTCACAACAGAAGTCATCTGAGGGCACTGAACAGAAACATATAGCAGAAATGTTCATATATAAAAATAATAATTTAACATTATTTATCTGAGGAGCAGACTGCTTTGAGTTTTACTCCATCGCAGAACTTTCATCTTGAGCAAGCATGAAGGCGACAGTGGAAAGGAAAAACTCCCACATGAGGAAGAAACCGTTAGCAGAACCAGACTCAGGACAAGTGGTTGTCTGCTTCGACTGGCTGGGTTTGGTAGTAACAGATACACAATGGCAGGTCAAGAATCACTTTAAGATAGAAATAGTATCAAATGCAAATGAAAACTATTCAATTTTAACAATTAATTTAAGGAAATGAGGTCAATTTGTCCTCTAGTAGTCTAAGTCTATAGCAGCAGAACAAGCTAACACCAACTATAGGATTTATCAAAAAGCAAAGTCTTAATCCCAGTTCTTCAAACTGGTCAATGTGTCAGCCTCACGGACAGAAACTGGAAGTTGGAGCTTGATAACTGAAAGCGCCTCCTCCCATTCTGCTTTTGGGAATGCGCGAGTAAACCTGCAGTTTGAGAGCTAAGTGCTCTGTTAGGAAAATATGGAACAATAAGATCTCAAATATAAGCTGGAGCTAGGTTGTTGAGGGCTTTGTAGGTTAGAAGCAAGACTTTGAATTCAGTGGACGGTGAACCGTTAGGTGCACGTCTGCTGCTGCTTCTCTAACGCCGTCATAAAAGTGTCTCTAAACCGTTCAGTTCTCCAGATGTTTTTCTACACATCAGCGGTGGTGTAGCCGAGAGTCGTCCCCAAAGTGTTCCCCGAGGGCTGCTCGCTGTGCGGCATGTTAGACTTTCAGCCATGACTGTTGGCGTCAAACCAGTTCGGCCCGAACTGGGTTGGTCGTTTTGAGGTAGTGGTGCTTTTCTAATTTTAGATTTTGTGCAAACCGGACTCAAACCGACACTTCTGTGTGCGATCAGCTGGTGCCACCCCCAGGTGCCTCCTCATTGATCATTAGCCACCAGCGCACACCTCGGCCTTCTGTCTGTGGCTTGATGATTAGCCCCGGACAAATCCGTCAGAAGGAATCGCCGTAGGCTCCCGACGCAGCGGGCGGGGTTTGTTGAGGTGGCTACAACTTGTTCCTTCAGGTCTGGCCTGCAGCTGAACTTTATTAGGTGTTTTTTTTTTAATTCTAAAGTGTAAATCTTTTATCATCCATTGACAGAAAACACTTTGGGAGCACCGGCTTGGCTGCTAGTGATGTAACAGGTTTGCTTTAGAGAAAACCAGCATGATGGATGTCTCCTCTGCTCCTCTTCCTGAAACCTGGGGCTCCTTGTTGGAGTTAGGGGTGACCTCCTTCAGTCTTTTCCAGCAGCAGCACCCCAGGCGGGCCTCTCTTTCACTGACCTTCCCCCTGTCTGTCTGCCTCTGTCTGTCTGTCTGCCTGTCTGTGTTTCTGGCCTCTCTTCATCTGCTCCCATCCTCTCCTCCTCCTCCCCCCGTGGAAGGGCAGGGGCGCTGGGATCTGTGGAGCATCCTCTTAGTCTTATATAACCCTCACTGTGCAGCTGACGTGTGGGTCTGTATGTGCCGTGCGATGATGTCAGAGCTGTCTGGAGAGGCAGAGTGCATGCTGGGTAGGCCCAGTGTGTCAGGAGCTATTCGCAGGGTTTATGCGAGTGCTGGGAATTCTTAAAAAAGCTTGAATTTGCACCAAAATATGCATTTTAGTTCCAGAAAATCTCGTTGGAAAGTTGATGATGACCCAGAAAGCTCGACTGCTACTTGAAACAGTCACATTTTAATGTGTTGTTATCAATATTTAGGATTTATCCACCGTTTATTATTTAAAAAAAAAAAAAACAAGGTTCAAAAGGCCAGAACTTGTAGTTTTAATGAAGCATTATTAAAAAATAACAACAGCATTTATCAGAGGCGTCATGACCGACGTGTTTATCATGTTCTTGTTCTTTTCCTCCAGTTTTCTTTTATGGATCATTTTGTTACTTGCAGTTAATTAACGTCTAATTAAACATTTAAGTGAGATTATAAGTTAATTATTTAACCTTATTTATTTAAAGTATACTTGCACGGATTAGAACAATGTTAATAATCACCTCATTATTAATCCAGAAAGACTTGCAGCTTTACCTTTGTGAAGGCCTAAGGATGCTAAATTGGAGATCTTACGGCTTTTTTCTTGTTTTGGATGATTTTGGAACCAAATGATGACAAAATGTCAGTAGCTGCTTTTAGTTAAACGTGGAAAAGCTGTAACTCTGGTTTTAGACTCCTTTAATTGGACTGTTGCTGCTTCGCTCCTAAAAGCAACATGTCAAAGTATCGAGTCCCAAATGGCTCCTTAATGTGTTTCTTTCTTGTAAAGTGCTCTGAATAAAAGAGTCTGCTAAATAATGGTGATAAAACATTATTATTGCTTCTCGGTATGAGGAATACCTCTGACGTGGCACTAATTGCCCGGCAGGAGCAGCTTTGTTTTTGATCCATGCCCCGACATTGATTTTTCTGGCACTCTTAAATATATTTATTGGACCCTTAAAGAGGAACATTAGAGGTCAGAGCTCATACGTTTGTAGCTGATTAGTGGAGGTTAAGCGGACATGTTTTCTGTCGGGTTTCCTCCATTTATGCATATTGTAGACTACAATAACAGATGCGTGTTTTCCCGGTAGTTTCTCCATGACCTCAATTAAAATATCTCACGCAGAAGATGAGCCTGTGGTCATCTCGTGTTGTTCTCTGACCAGTTAGATCAGAACTCCCATACGTCATAGGCTCTTACAGTGTCCACGTTTCTAGCTAACCGGGCTAATTCAATACGTTTTTAGTTATTGTTAAACCATAATCCGTTTAGGTGCATCTTAGTCTGATACGTCTCATTAACTGTTGTTTTTGTCTCTTGGTGTTGTTTTCACTCTTATCATGAACTGAGACATTAAAACTCATGTGTCATCAACATATCATGTCATCCAGTTCAACACATCAGGCGTAGGTTCCCATAAATCTTTAGGTTTCACAACTGCACCCTATAAAGCCTGAATGCAGCATTTGTCACTAAAAGGTCACAGAAATAATTTTTAAAATGAACAAATCTCAGATTTTTATTAAGATAAATGACTAAAACACTCTATAAACCTTTTTGAAGAGTTTTGCAATGCGAGATTGGGTCGAGATGTGGGGTACGTCCCAGGCTGATCAGTGAGATGTGCTTTGAACCTTGCGTATGTCCATAAACCTTCTCTTGTCCAAACCTTCTGATTTGCTCAAAATATTTTAAACTTGATGCACGTTTGTACAACCATTAGAAAGCATAATCTTTTCATCACCCCAGCACTAAGGTAGAGGTCACAAAGGTCAAAGGTCATACAAGATCTTTGCTTAGCCGGGCCATTTCTATAGATCAGGGGTCTGCAACCTGCGGCTCTTTAAAGCCAAGACCAAAACTAACATAAAACTGAATTTTTGTTGTACAAACAACAAAAAACTTCTAGTTTTAACTGTTTTCCCGTCATTTATTTTGCAAATACTTTAACGTTTTGCTTTGTTAATTTACTTAGTTAAAAATGACATAGGTTTACATAGTTCATAGTTGTTTTTTTATTTAAAAAACTATTTTCCCTCTCTTTACAAGAATCTGGGCTTAAATTTAAAAAAATATCAATAAATGTAAAAAAAACAAACCAAAAAAAACGATATTTTAGCTGTATATTGTCACTTCTACAGGCCACACAATTCTCCTACAACAAAATAAAGTGGTCCATGGGCCACCAGTTGATAATTACAGTTGGAGCAGGTGGTTGCGTCTCTGGAAACATTTAATTTAGTGAAGGAAAGTGTAAAAATGGCTCTTTTGATCATAAAGTTTGCAGACCCCTGCTATAGATCCTGTATGTTTGTGGACGGTTGTAAAATGTGTTGTATGTGGCGCTCTTGTTATTTTATATTGGTGTTTATTCTACTTGTTGAGAACATCTTGAGAAGGGGGGAATCCAGCAGCGGCAGTAATAATGAAAAACACTACATGTGTGTGTTTGTCCTGTGGCCTCTCCGTCGTGGAGGAAATTCCAAGCCGCTTCCTGTTGTAATATTTGGCACAGGGATTGATGGCAACCGGCAAGTCCAACTTGACTGGGGGAGAAGAACGAGGCTCGAACGCCCCGTGTGAAGCCGTTGCTGGTTTTTGCTGCGTGAAGCCGTGTGGCCGCTGATAAGCGTGTTCTCTAAAAGCGAACGCGACGAGATTATCAGCAGGCTCTGCTCCGGCCTCCACGCAGACCGCTGGGGTCCTGCTGCCTCTCAGATACTGAAGCACCTGCCCTGTAAGTGCACTTGTAGATGCGTTACATCAGATCTTCCAGGCGGCAGACCCCCAGTTCGTGGTTTCTCCCTCAGCTCTGGTTCTTTGCCCCCTCCTCCGTTTCTCCCTCTTGTAGGGTAACTTGCACTTTGTTGCTTCTGTGGGTTTTCACTTGTTTCTGTTGAGCTGTGGAGGCCTCCTTATCTTGTTTTCTTGGTGTGTTTGTGCCATGGAGCCGCAGATTCTCGACCCTCCTCTCAGCCAACGTTCGCCTCAGCAGCCTCCAAATCACCGGGGAAAATAATGACTCGTAAAACGGCTTTTATTGGCCAGAATGAGCTGCGAGAGTGTTTTACACGGCCGCCTTTTGCTCGTATTAACATGACTCAGCCCGGCTCTGCTGGGGGACCACTGGGTCCACTCACAATGAGAATAGGTGGCACCCAGGCTCACCAGAGCGCTTCACCTGGAGGAGGTCATGCGACATGAAGAGCCGTTTGGGTTCATGCAGCGGAACAGAAATAAAGTTGCTGCTTCACGTTCAGAAACGTTGAACCGCTCACTCCCAACACAATGAAGTGGTTAATTTCCTTCTCATGAAGGCCCCGTGGAATCCATCCTGAATCCATTAGAGCGGCTTTGATATCAAAGTGATGAAAACATCTTCAGTTCACACAGAGCAGAAGATAATCAGTTAATTACAGGTCCTGAGTTTCTGTGAGTGGCTCATGAGTGAAAATACTAAAGCTGCACTTAACACGGAACTGATGTTTGAGTGTTTCGCTGTAATTTGGACATTTTTGCTTTGAGATGAAGCTCAGAATTCACGAGGTTCAGTTTAACAATATAAAAAAATGTAGTTTTTGCCTTTTTCCTCATCAGTTTTCACCTTATTGTGAAAAGAAATGTGGCAGGAAGGAGACATTGGTAAAGGTTTGAAAACAGAACGTTTGCACTGAGCTGTAATGTTGAGCTGCAGCACTAAAACTGCAGTTCAAGAAATCTGTCATGAAAATGACATAAATAGCAACTTGTTCATGTCACTTCACATCACAGTGGCTAACGTTTTAGGAAAAAATGATATCATATATAAAAATAAATAAAAAAAGCCTTGTGAAAATGTTCTGGCTCGTCCTTACAGTCCTGACTTATGCACGAGTACGTCACGATAACAAACCGCTGGACGATTAATTGTCTCAGAGAACAAAACGCTACAGTACCGGTATATTTAGCCAAGTTTTATGAATGATTGTCCAAAAGTTTACTTTTTGTAAACATCAGTAAACTATTGTGATGCTTTGTACGATGAAATGTAATGAAAATAATAGGATTAATTTTAGCCGAGTGTTTATTTTGGACTTAATATTGCTCATTTTGAGCGTTTTTTTTTTATTTTATTTAATTTTTAACCATACTTTTCACTGTATAGGTCGTGTTTTTTGCATAATTTGCATATCCCGTGACTTATAGGCTAAAGCGACTTATTTATGGATTTTTCCCATATTTATAAACCAGTTTTTGGCTGAGATATGACCATTTTCATTCATTCTGACTGAAAATATTGAACACTACCATTTTCAGCCAGTAAATGGCACTCGAGCAGTATGGCATGCTGTTGTGTCCTGTAATAGGTAAAAGTGGCTGTTAGTGACACAATCGGCTTGCCATAGCCTGCCACCGTCGTCTGCCTGGAGCAACCGAATCAGCTTCATTTCACTGCGCCGCCCCGGCGAAATGCAAACGTTAGACTGAGACACACCTTTACTGTAATTTTGAACAAACAAATGATTGTTTTTAAGTGTTAATCTTGTTAAATTATTATTAAAGTCCAGCCATGCATGCTCCTGCAGCCGCCGTTTGGCAGCCCATCGATTTTTGGCACACCGGCCCACATTTCTGGGTTGTCAGCGGTGACATAATAGATGCAACGTATATTATGGAGTTTTCCACTTCATCAGATATATTTGGACTGGTGCGACTTATAGGGTGGTGCGACGTGTACGGTGGAAAATACGGTAACTAATTCTCTGTTAAACCGCACAAAATCACTTCAAGTGCCACAAATGGCCCTCGGGCCACACTTTGGACACACCGACAACAAAAATGTCTAATTTCATTCTCAAAGATTTCTATGGAGTTATTTTATGTTGTACTGATTCTAAAGATGATGTGTCATAAAAGTTTAGAAAACAGTTAGTGGTAATCAGTAAAATGTAAAAACTGCCAACTAAATAGCTGAAATATTAAAATATTAGGCTTTAACCAAAAATGTAAACATAATAACTGCAGCATAACCAAAATAAAACATGACAATAGTATTGTAGCTTTAAATAGTTCAGACTAAACAGACGTCATTTGGACTGAGACCTGAGCTTTTGTTGACGACTCAGTTCTTTTAGCATTTACTGTAAGAAAAAAACACCATGAGCAGTTAGTTTGACCTTATTATTTTTATTAAAAGATGCTTTTTGTACAGGACTGTGCAGCTGAATAGAACTGAACCTAGATTACCCCAGTTTTTCTGAAAAAAACAAAAACAAAAAAAAAAAAACACATTAAATTTCTCTGTACAGCTACTATTGCGTGAATTTCCCTCCAACTCCTGAAACTGGATGTGTCGCCTATGGAGAAGAAAAGCCGGAGTTTTATTGCTCCTTATTTGTAATCTGTCACACTTGAGGAAACGTGAATGGACCTGTTCCACAGCCTGCTGGCTTGGCAGTCTTTGAAAATCCCCCTTTTGACCGTTGTATTTATATTCTGATGATTATTTTGTGGTAGGATTAGGCTTTTAGGCAGCCTCTTGTTCCAGGGACCTACAGGACTCGCGAGGCGGCCATGTTTACAAGACGACGTTTGGTCACGCAGTGGACTGAGGGGACGTTAGGGCCTTTTCTCTGCAGAGACTCTGACTATGAGAAGTCTGGAGAGTCTGTTTTTATCACATATTCTCATTAATAGTTATCTTTCTCATACGTTGCTGAAGTTTCTGCAGAAAATTCAGATGTTTGCAGAACTGGGTGTGCGGTGATATATTTAAAAAAAATCTTTTTAGGAGGTCTAGTGAAATTACAAGTCATACACTTTGGTCTTAACTTTGCTGTTATGATCAATTTTTTTGTGAGTTTATGAGTTTGATTTATTTATTAAATACTGCTCTCTCTGTTTTAACTTCTTGTCTTATGAACCGCAAAAGTTATTGTAAATTAGACATTTGAAAAATGTCTAAGATTTTAGGAATTGTGGCTTTAAGACAATCACTGATTGGTTGGTTGACTGGTTTGGATGATTATCTGTCCATTTTCTTATAATAATAATCATTTTATTTAAAAAACTCTTCAGCTTCTTTCTGCTTATTTCAGCTTATGTTCCTTTCAGCTTAATTCTGCTAGTCTCAACTTTTTCTGCTATTTTTGTTACTATTTAGCTGTTTTTTTTTAATATAATTTAAGCTTGTTCTACCTATTCAGCTACCTTTTTAGCTAATTTTAGTTGTTTTCAGATAAATTCAAGTTTTTCATGGTAATTTCTGCTACTTTCAGCTTGTTATGCTCCTTTCAGATTTTTCTGCTAGTTTCATTTATTTCAGCTACTAATTAGCTGTTTTTATGCACATTTAAGCTTTTTCAGCTAATTCCACATTAATGTCACTCATTTCAAATTTTTCCAGCCTAATTCAGTAAAAATGTGCTCTCTCCACTTTCTTCTCATCATTTAAGCTTATTTCTGCTTTTTAGCTACTTTTCAGCTGTTTTTCTTTTTGCTAATTTCAGCTTTTTGCAGATAATTTCCACTTTTTTGTGCTAATTTCTGCTTCTTTCAGCCTAACTGGGCAAACGTGGTCTGCTTTCTTCTGCTAATTTAAGCTTGTTCTACCTATTAGGCTACCTTTTTAGCTAATTTTAGCTGTTTTCAGATAAATTCAAGTTTTTCATGGTAATTGCTGCTACTTTTAGCCTAATTAACTTATTTCTGCTAATTTCAGCTTGTTATGCTCCTTTCAGACTTTTTTGCTAGTTTAAGTTATTTTAGCTTTTATTTAGTTGTTTTTAATGCAAATTTTTGCATTTTTAGCTAATTCCACATTTTTTAGGTCATTTCAACTCTTTCTGCTTCCTTCTGCTAGTTTAAACTTCTTTTTGCTAATTTCAGCTGTTGTTTTAGCTAATTTCCTGACTTATGCTCATTTCATATTTAAAGCCACTCTGTCTTGTTAGTGTGCCACTCGTGTCATTTATGAACTCACTCTTGTGTTGCGCTGTTCTAAAAAACGGCTGCAGTGTTTTCACACGATGCATATCTGCTCTTACAGCGTTCTCCATCTGTTGCCTAGCAACCCGTGTCCAGTCCATTAAGGCATTTTCTTATTTCACTTTCCACCACGGTTATTGTTTTCTTCTTGTTTGCCTTCATTTGTGTTTAAAAGAAGCGTGGCGTTATTGAATTCATTGAGTTGATCTTTGTGTTTCTAAAGTTTCTCCCATTGATTAGTTTGTCTTTTTTAGCTGCTAAATTATTTACTTGAGTTAATAGGAACGACGCGGCCTGTTAGCTGCACGGTGTTTGGTTTTCCAGCTCTTGGCG
>JARVGQ010000610.1:28142118-28152446 GCA_031762355.1 Hypsolebias martinsi | reverse complement strand
TATCGGCCATTTGATAGAGTGGCCAATGTCCGATATTTAATTTTAAGGCTAATATCAGCTGATACCGATACCATGCCGATAATATTGTGCATCGCTAACTGACATTGTTGAGCTTTTCTCCCAATTTAAAGCAACTGAAGATGCGAACGGGCCATAAACTGAGGGGTATTTGCTTCTGTAATTGGCTGATTGTTTGATTGAGATGAATGTAGCTGATGGGGGTGGGGGGGACCTGAGCCCGGCACCGAAGACCTAACTTCCACACACCAGCAGAAAGGATAGTGGTGTCACAGTCGATACAAAAAGTTAACATAAAAAACAAAAGCTACAAATATATATATTGCTCATTTGCAAGGTGCAATGCTATGTACTTTTATGGATTTTGTTTCTTTTTTTTTTCCTTACTTTGTTTCGGCCATAACCATGGATGTAAATACACAAAGGTATAAACACTCATTGTAACGATTTTACTGCTCCATCCCATTCTCATGTACGTGGAGAAAAAAGAGAAAATACAAGTTTTATGTGTGCACGCTGTCACATGTGCATGCAGGTCCGTACTCCAAGGTGCCCCTTGACATTAATCACAACCCCTGTGCCTCCGGCCATTCCGAGTCCCACCAAAACATGAAGCGCTGCTCACGTGGCTCTGGTTCTGTGTTTGTTCACCTGCGGAGTCGAACGTGTACCAATGCCAACGTTTGCAGCAGGCGTGTTAGCTGCACAAATATATGATATTAGTTAGCATGCGTGCTGGCTAGCCCTGCTGCGAAACACATCTTCAGCATAGAATGGATCTGCCCGCTTGTCCAAAGCTCCGGTGGCTCCCTGAAGCCAGCTTGAAATGTCCGGGTTGTGTTTAGAAAGCGTGTGGCCTCAGTTACACCTTCAGGCCTGCTTCCACAGGCCGTGCCTCAAATTTCTCATTTCAATTACTTGTTTTTACGGTCACCATGAGGTGTAAATGAACATTTAAAAAACCTGAATTGCATTTAAAAAAAAAATAAAATTAAAAAATGGAATCACATTTGAAAAAACAGAATTACATATGATTTTTTTTTTTTTTTTTTCATTAAGCCAAAGCAGAAGTGGCCGGAATAACATTTGAATAAACTGAATCACATTTGAAAATCAGAATTGCATTTGAAAAAATGGAATTAAATTGGGAAAAACAGAATTACATGTGAAAAAAAATAATTACATTAAGCCAAAGCAGAAGTGGCCGGAATCACATCTGAAAACTGGAATCACATCTGAAAAAAAAAAAACGGAATTACATTTGAAGAAAAAAAAACTGAATTACATTAAGCCAAAGTGGAAGTGGCCAAAATCACATTGGAAAAAATGGAATTACATTTGAAAAAAACAGACTTGCATTTGAAAAAAATGGAATTACATTTGAAAAAAATGGAATTACGTTTGAAGGAAAAAAAACTGAATTACATTAAGCCAAAGTGGAAGTGGCCTGAATCACATTTGAAAAACTGGAATTACATTTGAAAAAATACAGACTTGCATTTGAAAAAAATGGAATTACTTTAAGCCAAAGCAGAAGTGGCCGGAATCACATTTGAATAAACTGAATTATATTTGAAAAACAGAATTACAATATTCATTTTATGTTGTTTATAACTTTTTATTTTTAAACAACCACACATACACACAAAAAAAACAAACAAAAAAAAAAACCGCTTCCAGTTTTACTTAATGTAATTCCGTTTTGTTTGTTTGTATTTTTGTGTGTGTGTGGGTGTGTGGGGGGGGGGTTCAAATGTAATTCTGTTTTTTCAAATGTGATTCCAGCCACTTCCGCTTCGGCCAGTTCTGCATTGGCTAAATGTAATGCCTTTTTTAAAATTTTTATTTACAATGTATTTAATTTTTGTTTCTTTGTTTTTAATGTAATTCTGTTTTTTCAAATGTGATTCCGGCCACTTCTGCTTCGGCCACTAACTTGGTTTAATGTAATTCCATTTTTTTTTTTCAAATGTAATTCTGGTTGTTTTTTTTTTTTGTTTGTTTTTTCAAATTGTTGTGTTTTTGTTGCATTTTTTCAATGTAGTTCTGTTTTACACCTCACGGCCACCGTAGAATTACAGTACAATTGTACAACCAACCCATCTGCGCCAAACAGAGGGTGTGACAACTTTAAGCGCCATCACTTTATTCTGGGTTGTTTTCACACGTTGACGCTTTGGACAAGAGCGGAGATCATCTGTAACGTCTTTTGGTGTGGATGAATGTGTTTGGTCCCTCCCCCACCTTATGCCAAATCTAGAGTTTGTCGAGATGTGCGTATAGCAAGCAGTCTATGCAACCTCCGCTCCTACTCCCTCCAAGAGACGGGCTCACTGTAACAAGGAGCCAGTCTTATAAAATCAAATTCGGCCTGGCTTCAACTCAAGAAGTTCTTTGTGAAACCCAAACACCCTCGCTACTTCATGCGGGCGAGCGTTCGGCGAAGTTGGCCTTGAGCCCGGTTTTTTGGCTGGTCCTGAGGAGCGTAAAAATTTTCACCGGGTCCCCGGGGAACTAGGAGGGGTAACTTGTGATGTTGTGGAGAACAAGGATTCTGTGAGATGTGATTTTTTTTTTTTGTTTTTGTTTTTGTTTGTTTGTTTGTTTTGTAAACTGCTCAGAGAGCAGTGCGCGTGTGCATGTGTGTGCTCGTTTGGGCACTCGTGTTTGTTTGAGGAGATGCTCTCATAGTTTGGTGCATTTAAAAGCTTCAGATTTCCAAATTTAAGACCAGCAGCTAAATTTGGTCCTTAAGGAAAATCAGTTTTCCGCCTTACTCCTTGTATGTGACCAAGTCGATGTCATTTTCAGAGTGTAATTCTGTAGCGTTTGCTGCTTGTTTGTGGATTGTACTTTAGTGTAAGTAACATTGTACTGCTTTAGATTCTAAATCTGATTTGGAATTACATGAATTAAAAAAAAAATAGAGAGAACATTTATAATGCTGTTGACCTTCAGCTTTATGCGAGCACTTAACGAAAAGCACTTTGAATGGCCCAAACCCTCTATTAGGGTTAGTATCTTTGTGGCAAAGCAAAAATGTACATATTTATGACTTGCATGCAAGCTAATGTTTATTTAACGTAGTTTAACCCCCCACCTAAAATGAAAGATTTAGGCAAATTCATTTATTGAAAAGTAAAGTTTACAATCGTCTTTTTAACGGAGTGCAATAACGGAGTGCGTTGGGTGTATTTCCAGTCTAATCGGCACTTTGACACGTCTGTGCACCTTTCGATGAGAGCATCAGCGAGGCCCGGTGCACACGCATGCACAACAAACACACAAGACTTTTGTAACTAGGTTTAGGAAGCTGTTGAAGAATTCTCTCAGGTAAAAGAACATTTTCTAATAAATGACGATGAACATTAGACGAAAAAGTATTGTTTTTATTTTGTTTCCGCTCTCTTCATTTGCAGCCCTCTTCATTTGTAGAAGTCAGAACAGGTACCTCAACAAGAAAACAACAATTTCACTTCTCTATTAAAAATAAGATCATTTTAAATTAAATGTAACTTGATGAATTGGAATAGGTTGGTCAGTTACGCAAAATAAACTCTGAGTCATCTTACAAAGCTGTGTCTTGCAGTGTAAGACTTGCACGTTAGTTTGCAGAACAGCACAATAAAAGCATCAAGTTTCATCTCAGCATTTTTTTTAAAGGTCTGGGCCTGAACATTTGATTCCACTTAGACGTTGGAACTTTTCCCACCAACAGTTGCCGGAGAGAGAAGAATCCATTTATCGACAGTTTGAGTCTTCGTGTTTTCTCCTTTGGCGGTCAAAGTGCCTGCAGCAACAAACCGCTCTCCCCCACCCAGATGGTGAACATGCATGGCTCCCATCCAAGCCAGGCTGCAGGAGGCGGGGGTGAAGGAACTGGTTGTGTTCCCCCTCCCACATGGCTGCCCGTTTCATACCGATTATTTTCTGACGTCTTCAAAGAAGGTAAACCCGAGGCTCTGCATGCGTTGGTGTGAGCATGCTGAAGTCCACGTCATGAGGAAAGTTGCACCGGTGCTTTATTGTGAATGTCAACCTGCGTCACTTTCCTTCTCACCTTTCAAGGCCACGATGCACAACAAGACGTTTAGTCGCAGACTTTTAATTTCTTTGACAAATGTATTTGATTCTGTGGTAGGCAGGAGACGGGGAAAGCATTTGCAGACAGAATGGAGAACGTTTTACTAGAGGAGTTTCTGCAGTTATGACCAAAAAAAAAAGTTTTCCTGCAGAATGGATGAGATTTTTGTGTTTTGCTTCAAATGATGGCCTTATTGATTGCTTTTACATCCCCCATCTGTGACGTGGTGTACGGCAGCAAGGGAGGGATTAGGAAAGCTCACACTTTGATAATGCTGAGCATGAAAAGGAGATGATATGCTAGAGAGGAAGAACGGTTTTCTCAGGTTGTACGTTATTATGATTCTGCCAATACTCCGGTGAAGAAAAACCACATTAGACAACGAAAATAGAAAACCCTCATATAGTTTCTCCAAAGGGTAATTTTTATTAGTTTTAAATAAAAAATAAAACATCACTGTTAAAACTTTTTGGAAAATTTTCATAGTGGCTTTTAAGAAGTATTTAGGTGACTTGACATAAAGTTCAGGCCAAGAAAAGTTTAATCAACTGTAATAAATTAATCTCATCAGACACTGGAATGTAGCCACCATCAATCATATCGCAGCCATTTTAAAGCCGGCATGTGGCACTTTTATTTATTTATTCATTTTTGTCTTTTAAGTAAAGCCCGACCGATATATCGATAGGGCTGATATTTTAGGCCGATATAGACGTTTGGGGACATTTCAGTATTGATGACAGTTTTCCCATTATGCGCCCATATTAGCATTTGTAATTTTCACCCCTAAAATGCTGAAACCAGCTGTAATTCTATAATGTATCCAGCAGAGGGCGCATGCAGACTACTTTCAAGTCATCGTCGTTCACTTAAGTTTCACTTTCAGCACAGACGAAGCAGAGAGCAATACTGTGTAGCATATTTTGCTGAACCGAGCATGCTAAGTTTATTTATCGGGTTCCCAACCCTGGTCCTTGAGGAACACCACACTGCATGTTTTAGTTGTTTCTCTGCTCCGACACACCTGATTTTAATTAATGGCTGATTGACAGGCTTCTGCAGAACTTGAGGAAGTAACTAAATCACTGCTTCAGGTGTGCTGGAGCAGGGAAACAACTACAACATGCAGGATGGTGTTCCTCAAGGACCAGGGTTGGGAACACCTGATTTAACTGCTCTGTAAAATAAAACTAAATCAACAATAATAAAATGTTTTCAGTCCTCCAACCCACTTGTCATTAGCTACGTGCTTCTCAAGTTAGCAGTCTAACGCTAGTGTTCGGCGGCGGCGCCTTCACAACATTAGCCCTGTTGTCAGTACCAGTCCTGTTGGATTGAGCTTCCAGTTTGGGAGGACATCATTGTAAGTAACGTTTTCTTACCTGCCTTACCTTTTGTTTAACAAACACCAGAACAGTGAGACTAACTGAAGGTGGATCTGATTAGCTTGGCTTCATGATTGCTAACAGCTGTGCTAAATAAACAAGCCCCGCTCCATTTGCTGTTGATTCTTTGGGGTGGACATAGCAAACAAAAATTCAGCATCGGTGGTCGCCTTTCCCTCCCTATATTGGTATCAGCGATTATAGACAAAAATTTCCATGTCGGGCAAACTCTACTTTTAAGATTAAATTTTACCCCTTTTTTAAGACAAAATAGTAAATCTTGTTGGGGTTATTCAGAACTGATTGGACACTAATATCTGAGATTTTTCTTAATCATTTTAATTTTGGGGATACTGTATTTTCAAATTAAAAGTAGATGCCCTGCATGCCAAAGTTTTAAAACAAAGGTCTTGTTAAAGCAGGATCTCACTGGGCAACGTCATGTTGTTGGAAAATGTAAATTTTCCGTTGCTTCTCTTAAATCTGAGCATTTGCCACCAAGTGTCCAGCGACCGTGCCGATGTATTTTGCACAGGAGAATTGTGCTGATTTTGTAAATACAGCTTGTTAATTTGTATTCTAGGCCGTGCAGTTTATGTCATTACCCACCTCCACCCACATCGTACCCCATTGTCATCAGCCACCCCCACTTTTTTTTTTTTTTTTGATCTATTGGAGTGCACTTTTGAAATGAAGAAAGGCGGAAGTTTAAATGTTATTTGCATTCATTAGACAAAGGTATGTTCTCTGTCCAAGGAGAGCGCCCATGCAGTAGAGTTGCATTTGGGCCCAAAAATCCAACGTGACCCGGCTCCAGCCCATAGCCATTATTTCCAAACCCCACCCGACCTGAATAATTAGCAGTAATTACAGATCCGAACAAAACCCCATTATTTTTAATTAAGCTTTGACTGCTTATATAGTTATTAAGAGTGGACACGCGTGGCTGAGTAAAAGGCAGAAGATCGACGCTGAAGGGGTGTTTGTCCTTTCATGGCTGTCAAAGTGCATTAAATCCCTGCTTCTGCCTGCATTCTGCATTGTTCAGACATGGACCATGCTCTGACATCTTGGATATTTTGGGATCTCACCTGTTTGGGTCGTCAGCCGCACACGTCTGTTGAGTGCAGCGGCTGAATGAACGTCCATTTGGGCTGATGGATCGCTGGCAGTTGTCCATCTGAAGCTTAAATGAACTTTTTTTTTAACTTCCTTCAACCGGCCACGTGCGTTTGGTGACAGTATGGCAAGCCATGTTGCCATATAATTGGATCGTCAGCCGCGCGTCCGCTGATGTAATCAAAAGCCCGACACCGGCCCAGCCCGCACATTATTTGGTCATAATCCAGGTCAGCTCGGGCTTTGGGTTTGTGTCAGAAATGACAGCTCTACCACGCAGAGGTCAAAGTACAGCTCTCGAGTCAAGTTGGAAACACCCGTGACAAAATCAAGAAGGGTTCAAGAATGATTTGAAACATCCACAACAACTATGAGACTTTTTTTTTTTTTTTAGAAAATCTGTCCCAGATATTTTATACGTTCAAAATTCAAGCGACAAGACGTTCTGGAGAAGCAGTTTGCCAACAAGTCGCATCCCAAACAGGTACTACCTTTAGCACTCAGTGTATCTGTTGGGAATGACTTTCAGCGACTACCACATCAAAGTTTTACACATTATCTGTGAAAACGACTTTGTTGAAGTCATTATCATGTTTGCTAATGCTGATTAGTCAAGGCAGCCAGATTGATTGCTTTGACTCCTACAGTCAGTTGTGCATGTAAGGATTAAACACTACAAGTTTCTTTCAAATCCATTCAGTGGTCCATGAGATATTTTGATAACATACACACAGACAAGCATTTGCATGATCTGCATTTTATGGCAGTGGGTGATCATTATTAATAGAAGTGAATCTAATCACATTATCTTGATAGAAATGGACTAAAATCATGAAAAAATTGATATTTTGGAGCTTGTTTTTGGCTAGCATTGGTGCTCCTTCATTGGCTTCATTTCTCTGACCTTGAGGCTACATGTAGCTTTGATTTGCTGTCTAAATCTGACACTTTGCCACTAATTAAGAACGACTCCAAGTCAGCATTGGTTTTGCTTTGATTCGTCTCCCAAATGGAAAGTAGGACCTGTAGGATGGAGCTGCTCAGAAGTTTTTAATTATGGGGGCTCTTTTGGGAAATGAAATGCCTGGACAGAAACGAATGTACACAAATTTAATAACAGGTACAGTAGAAATTAGAAAAATAGTGCGAGATTTATTTGTCGTTTGGAGAAGGAATTTGTGCTTTTCAGAAAAAAATATGCAATTTTCATCAGGTTGAAGAGAAAGTTTTGAAATAGTCAAAAGTGCTCAGGTGATGAACCGCCCTCAAACGGTGCTTCACATCCTCTTCGTGATCCGACGTGTCTTTCTTGTCCTTTGTTCTGCCAAACGCCCTCACAGCACATTTCACATGCACAATTCCCACTGCAGAGTCGAAGAAAAGCTGCTCCTGTGAGAAGAAAGGCTCTTTTTATCCACCTTGTAGCACCAGCAGAAAGGCTTCGTGTCCACTGGGAACGTCTTTGCAGTAGTTCGTTGTTTCCTTGGGTTGTTTACGACGTTCTCAGTGGTGCATGTGCAGAAAGCCTAGCATGACTGTAATATGTTCCTCAATGTGCTCAGCTCCAGATGTTTCTGGTGGTTTCTTCAGCAGCAGGCAGGTGACCTGAGCACCATCTCTGCGTTGTGCAAATATGCATGAAAATCGTGTCATTATTCACTTTATAACAAGTTCTGTTCAAAATGTAAGAAATTCTGTGCAACCATAAAGATGATCATTTTAAAAAGCAGTAAACAAGTTTTTTTTTTTTTTTTTTTAATGGTTAGAGGGTCTTTGGGAGTTGATTTCATGCGTTGTTTACTTTTCTTGAAGAACATGAAAATGTCAAGTTCAAGCTGAGGAATAAGCTTTTAATGGCAACGTTGTGTTAAAATCATTAATTTATTTAAAGGTACTGCAAAATCATGAAGACCGGGCAAAGAAAAGTTCATAATAAACTCCGTCCCATGACGTGCGCTTGTTTACCTGCGGACCCGCCGGCGTTTTTACGGTCCACTTACATGTCCAGAAGAAGTTTAGGTAAATCAGTGTGTTTGTCTTTACAGCACTTCGCCGCTCCGTTTGATCTTCAAACTTCATTCACGACAGTCGTCTAACTCATTTCTTCTTTTTTTGTTTCCCACTTGCCCTCTAACAAGATGGACGCTTTTCTTCCCTCTCGTGCCTTCCTCCTGCTTTTGCTCTTTGTCCTATGAATCAGATCAGAGCCTGTCTTTACACATCTTACTATTATTATTATTATTATTATTATTATTATTATGGATCTGGTCAGCTGGTTCCTCAACGTATTTGATTACTTTTTATTTTTCCAAGAGTCAGGGTGCTGGAGAGCCCTCATGCCCAAGCAGACGCACACAGCTGGGTATGTCATGGATCAAAGATGCACATATATAATTATATTCATGATAACAGGTTTCCTGCTTTCTGGACATACAAAGAAGACGTCTGCAGCTAATTTAGACCTGGTCAGGCTGCCGGCCTTGCCTGATTGATTAATTTGTGCTTCGAGCTCTCAGACTCGTACGCGTCACGAGCTCCAGGAACTCACCGGCATGTTGGATTCAGCCTCTGGAGAAAAGCTAAAGCACGGACGGGTGGAATGTCCACAAATCTGTCTGTTTGGATTCACCATTGAGAGTACCAGCAGAACTGAAGACAGACAGGAACCAGAGTCTGCCTGCCCAAACGATTATCTGAATCTGGCCTCTCCGCTCGGTCTTGGAAGGCCAACTTATCTCAAATTGCTCCTGGTGGGTATGTAAATAAAGACTAATCAGAGCTGTACCGGCTGAGAGACACTAACATCTTATCAGGACTATGGAGCTGATCTGGACGTGTTCATGGACCGTCTTGTCTTCCATGCATATGTATTGTGTCTGTCTACGTTTCTTGCTGTAGTAGATTTTTTTTTTTTTATACCTTAAACTGTGCCCGGTGTGAGAGACCTTTTTTATATACCACTCTCCTTATGTGTCTTCCCTTTTTCTATTAAAACAATACGGTTAGCGTTTCTGAGAAGCTGCGGCCCCTGTACACCTTCGTCCATCTTTAGGACGACTACTTAACTGTGCAATGACAATAAAGCTTATTCTGATTTCTTTCATGTTCAGCAGCAGATTCACTCATATTTCCTTCCAAACGTCTTCTCTGTGATTCTAGGCTTGTCCTGTTCCACCTCTCTTGCTACACAGCCAGCCGGCTGCAGGTCAGTTAGGTGACTTGAGCGCCCACGTGGCTTCGGCAGATTTGCTTTATTTTCAAAGTGTGCAAGCTCGTGTTCTAGACTTGCGGAGAAAATGATCAAACAGCAACGTGATAAAGTTCAGGATCACCGTTTGTGTTTGAGTTGGCTCAAACCTGCTTCAGACAACTTAGTTACTAAGTTAAAGCCACCGGTTTGACCAAAAGCTTTGACCAGGTGGTTGGGTCGGAGATTAACCTCGTTCTTATTCACAGTCCACCATTTTTAGCTACAAGTTGACCACATCCAGCCAGACTGGACCTTGTAAGAAGTTTAACAAAGTTAAGTCAGGTCTTCTGGACGGATTCTTCTTTAATGAAACGTTTCATCTTTTATCCAAAAGACGTTTTCAGTCTGAGAAGATGCAACAAACTCAGTCTTATAAATAGTTCCTTCTCATAGTGCAGGGGTCCCCAAACTTTTTCCTGTGAGGGCCACATAACTTTTCCCTTCTCTGGTGGGGGGCCGGAGTCAGTTTGTA
>JARVGQ010000610.1:28098853-28133088 GCA_031762355.1 Hypsolebias martinsi | reverse complement strand
ACTTTTTTTTTTTTTTTTTTTTTTTTTTTTTTTTTTTGAGCTGCTTTAGGCAACAGGTAAAATAATTTATCCATAAAACATTTAGGATTTCGGTTGTTTAAGCTTTTTTATTAAATCTTTGTAAAAACTTTGCATGAACTTTGTGTGTTGGGTAAATAAATGACACACTGTACACAAGGATGCAGCAAAATGGGGACCAGGGGGCCACTAGACCCTCCTAAATATTTGCTGACCCCGGTGTGGTAGTTGCTGAGAGTCAAACCTAATGTAGATTAGGAGTGCCAACAGACTGCACAAGATCTTGGTTGAAAACTCTGGCTGCAGCTTTGAATTCTTTTAGGTGATATTAGTTTGGTTTCTGGATATACGCTGAGGAGATAAAGGTGATTGAGTGGTCTCAGTAATGTCAAGTAGAAAATAGAATCCATATCTGAAGTGTTTTCTTCCTCAAAGCTTATACATCATGTGTCCTGTTAGATAAGAGCGCACATTCCGGTTTAGCGTATGTTTGGTGTGCCACCCTGTTATGTGCCCGGCATACTGGCCTTATCGTTTTGTCCCTTTGGACAGATTTTGGGTTGGCTAATCAACCTTTGATTTTTTTGGGGGCCCATCTATCAATAGGCTGGTCCCAGGGAGTTTGTTGTCTCTCTCACAGGGTCCCTCATGGATGCACTTCTTTTTTTTTTTTTTTTAACCTCTCAGCCTCTCTCTTTCTGGGCCACCTTGTTTGGACCTTTCTATTGGCCGCCCTGGGTTTTGTGGGGCCTTTGTTTTTTCTTCATCCGGGAGCTGTGGCCTGTAGCCAGTGGCCTTAGCACCACAGGACATTTTTGTTCACTTTTTGTATTTTTGTAGTGGTTTTGGCCTGGTGTGACCAATTGTCCTGTTTTTGCTGTGTTTTGCTACAGGTGTTTTTGTAGTTTTTTGTGTGTGTTTGTTTTAGTCAGGTATCCAAAGCGGCTTCGACGGCCCTGTATAGGGTTGGCCCGCTGCAGTATCTTTTTGCTCTGTTTGACTGGCTCGCCAGGTCCTCCTTTAAGTTAATACTTTGGGTTTCTTGTTGGACACGGGAAATAATGTTGTTTTCTTTTTTCTTCCTTTTTTTCCAGGAACCAGCTGAAAAATAAATTGAATGTTTGAACCCTCCTTATCATGTTTTCCTTTTAATATGTTGTTTTCCTGGTGGACGTAATATATAAGGCTCGTCAAAACTCCAGATTTTGTTGTTAGTTGTTCCTCATATTAAAAAGGGGCTGATCCAAACTCTAAATTTAGTTTTTCCCCAGTTTTTTTTTTTCTTGTGTAGTGAGGCAGAGTTTTTGTGTGTGCAGGTGAGACAGCTGCAGTGAGTTGGGAGCTTGATTGGCAGTTTGGGGTGTGGTGGACGTAACATATTAAATGGGACCCGAACATTAACAGTGAACCCTGGCATTGTAAAAGTTTCCAGAGGGGCCCCAGAACCAACCTGTAAAGAGAAGTAGCAGATCGTTTCAAGACTTTAGGTCTCTTCGGCCTCGGCTCTCCTGCCATGTTGATATCTGGAAAAAAGTCAATAAAATGTGTAAGGCAAAAAATATTGTGCAATTCCACTAAATAATACAACACAATCAGTAAGTATCAGAGCATCCTCAAACTCATGGAAAAAAAATTTATCCTTTAATGAGCTAAATGCAAAAGTCAGTTAAAACGTTTAATTATAAATCATAGGGCACAGAAAAACTGCCAGAAAGCAAATGGATGAACTATTTTATAACTTCCACTAGACAGAGCTGTTGGGCCTTTTGGAAACAATTCAAATCCTCATCAGTTCAGTGAAACAGCAATGAGACAAACGTTTGTAAGACGACAAAAACAACAACAATAACAACAAAAAGCACAACAACAACAACAGAAAGAACAGTCCAGAAATCCCTCGTCCATGAATAAATGTGAATAGTGTGGCAGAAGTAAACTGGGATGGACAGAAACTTCAGGTAGGAATGTTGCAGGCAATTTTCTTCATACAGTGGTGAAGATGAAGCAGTGATCTGGTCCAGATGTTTTACACAGACAGATGCAGAAGAGTTTTCAGATTGTATCTAATCAAATTAATCATCAAACTCCAAGTCTCTTGATATACTGAGAGTTGGTGTCGCTATCAATGAGCTGTGAAAACCGCCAGAGCAAAATATTTCTCTGACATTATTGCTCCGTGTTCTTTATAATAAAATCAACACTGTCCTCAGTGCACATGAACCGGTCCCTCTGGAAGCATCCAGAGAACTTTGTGATAAGTTTCTTCATTTTTTTCTTGGACAAAGTTAGTAACATTAGGACTTGTATCTCTTTTCCATCCCATGACCACTGTCACAAACATCACCTTCTTTTTGTATTAAACAGAGATCTAAATTATGCAGAAGCCCATTAACTCACCCAGCGTTTGTCCTGCGAGCACCTTGCTGTTCTCTCCGATCACAGCCCCCCAAGCATGCCTCTCACTGGCATACTGGACGAAGGCATAGCCTTTGTGCACGGAACATCCCAAAACCCGGCCGTACTTGGAAAATATGCTCTCAACATCTGACTTATTCACCATTGCTGTATTCAAGTTGCCAATAAACACCCGGGAGTTGATGGACCTGGGGTCTGTCTTGTTTGTCACATTACTGGTCTGGACCTTCAGCGACATGCTGGGGAGGTGGAGGGCGTGGCCAAAGAATGAATTTATTAGAAGAGGCAGAAAGTTGGAATTAAATTCTAGAAAGAAGAGGAAAGAAAACTGGTGTTAGTTAAAATAACCAACATCGGGGGGCTGTTATAACAAACCATCTCACTGAGAGTCACTGGAGGTTTGTATTCATGACTATCCACCTTATTCCTGGGGCTCTACTGTATAAATGATTATGGGTGCAACTTCCTATCAGACACCGAAAGTTGTACCCATGATTCACGCAAGGCAGCATGGGGGCCAGGAATAAGGTGAATAGCAAACCAATTAATAAAGTACTAATCAGTGTAGCATGAAGCTGCACTGCTCTAACTGTGACCCTGACCCTTATTCATCTTCCAGACTCACCATGAATTGTGTTTTGTAATGTTACCTCTGACTTCAATAATGTCTGATGTTTTTCTACATATTTCTCATCAGGGACACAGAGTCAGCTACAGTCTGAAAAACGTTTGCCTTATTCTTCCTGTTTCTAAGAAATAAAAACAAATCATTAATGAAATTTGTTTTATTGGATTAACAAGTGTGAACATGAATAATTTTGATTGTTGTTCTCAATCATTATAATGAAATCATGTAAATATTACAATGTGGATAACATATTTCTCTGTTCTGTGTTAGAGAAAGTGATTATTCCTTCAGAGACTCCTGTCGTGAGCAGTCTTTGAGCTGAAGCTGTTTTCTTCAGAGGGGAGTCACAACGTGCCCTATTTAGTCAAAACAATATCCTCAGAGCTGTTGTTTTGCACAAAGATCCTTTGTGTAAACGGCAGTTCGCCTTGGACCCCCGAACTGAGTGGATTGTCTCTGGCTCCGAACTGGAAGATGGTTTGTCTGTTGACCACATCCGAGAGGTCGTACCAAGGTCCACTTGATCAACTCCTGAGCAGATAAAAATGTCGCTCAGCTACAATTGTTAGAAGTAAATAACTGCAGAAGATGAACCCTTTTTCCACTGCAAGACTCACGTTCTTGGCTTGAAGTCCAAACATGCAGAAGGTACTGAAGGACGGTGCACCTTCTCATCAGCAATTGCCCTCAGACCCCTGAAGCTGTCACAGTGACCATAAGCTACCTTAGGCAGTTCCCGGCGAGTCCTCCTCATGGTGTGTCTGGTTTGATCCACCAGAGAAGCCCAGAAAGACGAGAGACCTGGTGACTTCAAGCTGACTCGTAAAGGAGCAGGACCTAGTGACAATAATGCCTTGGTCTGGTTATGCTGTTTGGCTTGCAGTGATGATAAATGACTTTATCTGATCAGATTAAACAACTTTTCTCAACCAAAAATCCAAAGTAACTATTTGTTAAAATAGCCAAACTTTGTCTAAATTCATGTGCGTAGAAAACTGAAATAATTCCTGCTCAAAGAGTCAACTTTGCCTTAGATAAGAGAATTAAGCCTTGATTGATCCATTGTTATTGTTTGTTTATTATTGTTATTGATTTTAGTTTGATTATTTTTGTAATAAAACTTCTAAGACAACTTTGGTCTCTTCATTCAGATGAATATTCATGTGTTATAAAACTCCCTGTAATTAACAGATTCTACTTCAGTGACTGATTCTGATGATTAAAGGGTGAATAAGTTGTTGTTGGTCAGTAAACTGACCAGCTGGTGCCAAACTTTAACGAGAGCTAAAGAAATAAAACAAATGTGGTGAAGGGGGTGGAGAAAGTGTTACCCTTCTTCCTCCATCTCTCTCCTTCATATTGCTGCAATCTGCAGCATCAAAATCAAATTTCAAACTTGTGCTTTTGAATTTATTTAATAATATATCCACCTCATTCCTAGCCCCCATGCTGCCTTGCGTGAATTATGGGTGCAACTTCTGGCATGGACCAGAACTGGCATTTATTTATGTGCAAACAGTACAAGCTAATGTATCTGGTGACTGGGTTAGTCTGGGTTAGCGAAGTTCTCAAAGCACTGTGGATTTACAGTAATTTAAACATGTAGGAACACCACCTGTCAGCTCAAACAGGACAATATAATCATACCACTACCTGCTGGGGACGAGCTGAAGAAGTGGCTGCTGATTACCTACATCTACTAGCACATTTAGCTACTTATACAGTACTAGCATATGTAGCTACTTATATTAGCATATTTAGCCAATTCATTGGCTTGGTTCTTCTGATAGTGAAGCGATGAACAACCTGAAAAGCTCTGAGGTGTGTTAGTATCTACACAGTAATAAAGTCGGTGGCATTTCGTTAACAGGTGGAACACGATCTAATTTACCTTAAATCAGACACAGAGCCCAGACAAAGCGTTAAAGTCCTCCATCACCAGTTTGGGTTCATTACAGCGAAAAATCATAAAACTGAAGATGAACAAATACTATAATGCTGTGACCTCCATACACTTGAAATTATACCTCATGTTCTCGTCACTGTTTTTATTCCTTCAGATGATCTGGCGTCTCTTCTCTGGTATTGTAGTCCAGAAACAAAAAGGAGGATGCAGGTTTTCCTCCATCGGCTGTTTGTGGCTGAAAAAATGTGAACTTGAAGAGACCACCCAAAACTCTATGTGCTCATTTCACTTTGACAGTCGTCTTAATTCCTCATCTGTAGATAGGAGATGGAAACTATACCTCTTCACAGGAACACTTGTTTTGGATTCACGTTCCAAACTCTGTTGTTGTAGCCACTGATTTAGTTTGGTCTGGTTGTTCGTAGCCATGAACACAACAGGTACCTGGACTCAGTACGGCTATTTTAGCAAACTTTATAGTTGTTAAATAAAATGTGAACAAACAGAGTTTTTCGGCTAACCTGAATGCAAATTACTTTCAAATAAACCACGGTCTGTGCTCCACTACCACAGTTAACCAATGCTTATTGCTACTTCCTGTCTGACAGGAAGTTGTACCCATAATCACTTACACAATAAAGACCCCCAAGAATAAAGTGGATAGGATCACAGGCCTTGTACAGTATGTGTTTATGCATCACATGGGTTTGGCATTTCTGATACCGTTACAAAGGATATGCATCTCTTTTTGTTTGTTTTAATGTTGAGGATGTTTATATGATTGGATTTATGACAACAGGGGCTCTACTTTTTGACATCGGAGGAGCTCTGCTCTATCACAAATGGAAGAAGACTTCGGCGGCAGTTTCGGCCATGACAAAGCTTCCGAGTCAATGTAAAGGTTTGATCCGTGCCGTGACCTCACACAATCAGCTGATTTGTGAACTTAACCATAAGGTGGAGGCAATTTATGAGAATCACAGGCTGCTGGCGGCTTCTGGGACTCGTCAGTGTGGTGGGACTGACCTTGAGGGAGGCTCATAGCATGGATCAGTGGAATGGATTCCCACAATTAGGCCATTTTGGAATGCAGATTGTCCAGCTGGGACTCAAGGCTGCAGGAAAAAAATCTGTCTGCCTGAAGAAAATCAACAATAAAGCTTATCTGAATTTGACTCCCCGCCAGCCTTGGAAATGGGCTGACTATTAAATTTCTCCTGGGGCATAAGTAACCAAGGATACAAGCTTCATTTATCGCACCAAGACTAGGGGTGTAAATCACCAGCTTTACCACGATACGATATTATATTGATTTGTTTGTATAACAATATGATTTTTCTCAATATCACAAAGACTGTCACGATGCGATTGCGATTCTATTCATTTCACAAGTCTGTGATCATTTACATATAAATAAATTTACAAAAACAATTCAAATATGATTTAACCATTTTATTTCTGTTATTACAGGCACCAGGCATTAAAAAAAAAAAATCTTAAGTAATGAAAAAACAAATATAAATTACTTGTTCAGTACAGGCTCACATTTCTCATGTTTAAGTGCATTTTGTAAACCAGTTAACTTAAAAGTGCCCTGATTACCTTTCGATTATAAAGAAACAAAAATATATATATTGAGCTTACATAACATGACTATCAATGCTGTGTTTCTTCTTCGGGTGAACTGACAAATTTGTAGTTTCCTGAGTATTTTACCTCACACTGGCACCTGTTGCACACGGCATGAGTTCTGTCTGTTGAGCCGTCGTTCTGCTGGAATCTTAATATTTCGACAGAGTTGATTTAAATCCAGCAGGAGAGTGAAGTTCATTATCTGTGATTTCTGCCTCATCTGTCATGTTGCTGAGGCGGCTGCAGAGCGCAGCCGTGCACGGAAATGGTGACACAGATGTGCTTGGGAATTTCAAAATAAAAGCGTATTTTAAAGATGACCATGTGAATCGAAGTTTTCGTTTTGCCACAATATAATTGAATCATTCATCATTTAATTGATATATCAATTTAAATCGATGTATTGTTACATCCCTAACAAAGACCCAGGGCTATTCTACTGGCAGAAGTGGCCTGCAGGTGATTTCTGTCCGGCCCGCCGATGAGTTGATTAAAAATGTGTGTGTGTGTGGGGGGGGGGGGTCGGGTTTGGTCCTTTAGTTCTGTTAATTTGTCGGATCGGGTGGGGTTTAGAAATAATGGCTACTTGGCGGGCCGGGTCGGATTTTTTTTTTTGGACCTGAATGCAACTCTGTGTGGATAATTGAGCTTCAGGAAGCTTCAGGATTATTTGCAACTTTCCTGCCAGTTGTGTGAGCTTAACAGACAGTGTAGACTTGTGTTGCAAAACTTTCCCTCCATTTGGGCAGAAAGTGGCCGGAAGCACTGTTGGCTTCTGGGTAATGTAGTTATTTTAACTTGTGATACAGTCAAAATATTATTGAAAGAAAACTACAAGAAAGCAGCAGCCAGAATCACTGTTGGCTTCTGGGTAGTGTAGTTTTTTTTTGACTGGCCTTACAGTGCATGCCATAATGGCGGCACCTATCCGAAGTATTTTTTCCTTAACTTTTTAACCCCATAACATCCCAATCACATGAGTAGTATTAAAGCTGACAATCGTTGAAAAACTGTGAAAGTCGAACCGTAAAGTAGCGAGGGACAACTGCAGAGCCGCTGCTCCTCCACAACGAGGAGCTAGTTGAGGAGGTTCAGGCATCCTGCAGGGATGCCCCCTCGGCACCTGCCTTGGAAAGTTTTCCGGACATGTCCAACTGACACGTGACCCCGAAGAAGACCCAGGACAGTCTAGATAGAGACGGGACGTGGCTCTTTGAAGGGAGCCGGATCTTGATGATCTATTTGCTTCATAGAGCTGGTCATTTTGAACAACAGTGATGTCATCAAGTTCACCGTACGTGATGGCGTCAGACTTCCTTCAACCACACCTAAAGATCCAAATATATTTCGAAACACAGAAAAGTTAAAAATGGCTGCTTTAATCTAGATCAGCTTCCATGAGGAACACCTTGGCATCTGTGTCGAGCCACTTCCTGTTCTTGTGACGTGAACTGTACACGTGAAGCTGGGTCCTTTAATGCCAAACCCGTCAAACAGCCCCAGGAGCCAAACGTCTACAACCAACTGTGTCAGACGGTCTGGTGGCAGAATGGGAGCAGACAACCCCTCCACTCAGCCCCCTCCCTAAAAAAAAACTGGTTAGTCTGCAGGAAATCAGAGACAGTTTAATGTATGTGCTCCTGGACTGAGACCACAGAATATATGTTTTTACAACTATAAAAAAAAACAGTTTATTAATCTCAAAGATTCACTTGGTTACATATGGAAATGCTATTTTTAATATATTTATGTATTTAATAATCTCTCTTCAAACTAGATATATGGGGTTTCTGTTGAACGAAAACTCCTAAAGTGGAAGATTTTCTGCAGAAATTCATCACTGCCTGAGACACGAGATCATAAAATATAACATGTTTTGCATTTAAAGCAGAAAAGAGCAGGAATCTGAAAAAGAGGAGGGGAAGAATGTGCTCTGTTTCTTCAGTGTAGCTCAGCAGCAACCAAAACAATGCACATGATCCTGACAACGCACATCAAGTGATACAAATAATCTGGATTTACTGAACTCCCAGGGAAACAAATCTGTTAGGGAACATAAAACTGTGCATCAGGTGTGCATGTGGTGGCACTTTGTGTGCCAGCCAAGACACGACGAGGAATTTAAGTAAGGTAAATGTTCACCGCCACAGCAGAAGATGCACTAAATTGAAATTTTATATGTTTTAAATGAATCTCTTGTCTCCTGCGGTTTGATATAAGTGTCACTATAGCTAAAGTTGCGGTATTGAGCACTTGAATATTACTTTTAAATTACTGTAAAAGCCTCGCACGTCGTTCATGGGTAATTATTTGTCTTCATAACAGCCCTGACGCTTCCACAAAGATGTCAGGCCTACACAAAAAAGATTTACTCTCCTGAAAACACATCTCATCCAAATGTGTTTATCGAGGATGCTCCTGGCTAGTGAAGCATGAAAGAGACTAAGATGGATTATTCAAAAAAAACCCTTTCTTCTTCACAATATGAGCAAATCTTTGAAAGAACACAAGTAAATTAATCTTAACATTTCTCCAAATTTACACCAATCATGGGTGAGGGTATACAGACCCAGAAAGCTTGACAGCTGCTGAAAAGCAAAAGGGTGGATAATAAATATTTTTGTTGGCATCACTGTGTGACTGTTAGCAAAATATCTCATGATTAATTCAATGGATTTTAACAAAAAAAAAAGAGATAATTAGTGTATGTGTCTCTACAAGTATAAACTTTTGGAGCCAACCCCATTCAAAATGTCTGCCATGGCCAACTGATATGAGAAGCCCCAAAATTGCTGCAACACAGTAAATTTTACAGTTATTGTGCTAACATTTGGTGTTGTTATGGTTGAGTGTAATCCCCATTGCATATTCTGAGCACTTTCAATTTGTGTAAGATCTTTGCTTGAAACTTAATGGAAGGGCACGAACCAAGAGACAAATTCAAATGAACAAACTGAATGTTTAGACCTGAATTTTTAATATCTTACACCGTTTTATAATGTACAACGTAGATTGTTTTACTTTGTTTTATATCACTACTTTTCATGTTATATGCTTTTATATGAATATTTATTGTTGTGTGTATCTCATTTATGGTTTTTATTCAAAACAGTCTCGATCGTGACTCAATGAGACTAAACTGAATGAATAAAGGTTGAATTAATGAATGGACATTACGCATTGTGTATTTTATTTTTGGCCCTTTTGCGCCACCGTGAGGCCACAGGAAGTAATGCGCAAAACCCCTCTGCGCTTAAGAGGCGGAACCGGAAGTTCAGCATGTCTATTACGTCTGCCGACAGTTACGCTTTCCTGAAGAAAAATAAAACTCGTGGAGGATGGCAGACGGTGGAGTCGACGAGCTTTCGCAGCTCGAGTATTTATCTTTGGTGTCCAAGGTCTGCACGGAGCTTGACAACCATCTGGGAATCAACGACAAAGATTTAGGTGAGTATTTTAAACTTTTCAGTCGTCAACGGAACCAGTTAGCTTGCTAGTTAGCTGCTAGCTAGCTAGCTCAGACTAGACGTTCTACAATATGTCGCTCAAATTTAGTGTTTTTTAAACTATTAACGTCTACAGTTTGACTATAAAATATTTATTGGTGTCTAAATTATATATATATATTTTGGTGAATGGGTCTAACGTATTTTCGTCACGAATCATCTTCATTAAGGCTAATATGTTTGTGTCACCGCTTCGTAGCTGAATTTGTCATCAGTCTCGCTGAAAAACAACCGAGCTTCGATGGATTTAAAGGTCTTTTACTCGACAATGGAGCCGAATTTACAGTAAGTTTGGGCTGGGTTTATTGTATATTGCACATAAAATAGCTAACTAACCCTGGAGTTGATGTATCTCGTTTGTTTATTGTAGGATTCCCTCATCAGTAACTTGCTTAGGCTGATTCAGACAATGAGACCTCCTTCCAAGTCATCCAGTAAAGGTGAGACGACCGAAATGTTAGTCCTCTTCATGTTGGACGCCTGTATTAAAATAATACCTCCAGCATATGCATTCTTCACTAATGAATGTTCTCCATTTCCAGCCTCTGATGTTTTGGTCAAACCAAAATCTGAAAAAGAAAAGTTAAAAGAGCTGTTTCCTGCACTCTGTAGAGCAAATGATCCTTCACCAAAGGTTTGTTTATTCCAGTATTCACACATATTTTATAATTTCTTTTTTTATTAAGCAACTAATTGCAACAAAACATAGCACATTGTAGATTTTTGGGTTGTAAAGGTTTTATAAAGATACATACATTTGTTACTCTACAATGAGGGTTTACAATTGCACTATTTAAAAAAAAAATCAGAAAATAATATTTTGTTGAAGATAAATAGTTTAAAACTGTTCTTCTTTTTATTTTTTTCTAGCGACTACTGGATGAAGATGATGTGAAAGTAGCAGCTGATGCAATGAAAGAACTGGAGATGTTTATGCCCAGTGTTAGTGGGACAGACTCCAAAGTGAGCAAGAACAAGTAAGACAACATTTCTATTTATAAATGTGTAAAAGTTGTATTTCTGTTCAGTTTTAATTTGTAAAAGTTGGCTTATTACAGTTACTTTATTGCAATTTTCCCTCCCAGTATTCACAGATCAGAAAAGGGCAGACGTCACAGCCGGAGTCGCAGCAGAAGCAGAGAAAGAGACAGACACAGAGACAGGGAGCGGGACAGGAAGAGACGACACCGCTCTCGATCCCGTTCCAGGTCCAGGTCTCGCTCCAGAGACCGCGATCGTCACAGAGACAGAGACCGTGGAAAAAGAAGGGATAAATCTTCCCGATGGGCTGATCGTTCTCCCAGCCCCAGAAAAGACCAAGAGAAGGACTCTGACAGGTGGAAGGACAAACATGTGGACCGGCCTCCACCAGAGGAGCCCTCTGTTGGTGACATCTACAACGGGAAGGTCACCAGCATCATGCAGTTTGGATGCTTTGTTCAGCTGGAGGGGCTAAGGTCTGTATCAAGTCATCAGTTTTATTTAACACATCTAAAAACAGACAGAATATATCATTAACTACATAATTGTTTGTAAATGTCCTGTTCAAGTTCTTTTCCTTTAAATTTGTCATTTTATTTTTCCTGTTTAGAAAACGGTGGGAAGGTTTGGTTCACATTTCTGAGCTGCGCAGGGAGGGCCGTGTGGCTAATGTGGCCGATGTTGTCAACAAAGGCCAGAGAGTCAAAGTCAAGGTGCTGTCATTTACCGGCTCGAAGACCAGCCTCAGTATGAAGGTAAGAAAACAAATGGTTACTTAACATTTTTTTGTGGGGAAACTAAGTGCAGTGAATTTAATCATGGGTCTACGGTTCAACTAGTTAAATGTTCAAATTCCTCTTTTCCTCAAAGGAAATTTAAAATGTTTATCATCACTAGTTCTTCTATTTGGGTCTATCAGATTGTAAATAACTTGCTGCTTCATTCCTCCCTTTTCCCCACCAGGATGTTGACCAAGAGACAGGAGAGGATCTGAACCCCAACAGGAGAAGGAACGTGGGTCCTGAGGGTGGAGATGACGTTTCTATGAGGAACCCCGACAGACCGAGCAACCTGAACCTGGGCCACGCCCCTGAGATGGAACAGGACGACACGTTGGAGCGCAAGAGACTCACAAAGATCTCTGACCCGGAGAAGTGGGAGCTCAAACAGGTCAGTGAACATTGGAAGCAGTTGGTTGTCATGATGCACAGATTCAGGCAGCAGCACTCTCCAATGCAGATTTTTTTTAAAAAGCCATTTATTTTAAAGAAACTGGTCCAGATGACACAATTTAACCTTTTTTGTTGTTATCTACCTGGATGATTGAGCTTACAAACCTTTTTCTGAACCACTGTGGCCTTGGTGTCCTCAGGCTGTTTCTGTGAGTAGCAAGTTGCCCATCTGTCCTAAAGCATTTGATTGTTGTACATGATGATTGATTGTATGTGTTAAAAGCCTGCAGGTTGGCTTGAAACAGCAGTGAAGGCTACCTGTGGGACAGACTTGGTTGGCTGGCCGTAGACTGAGGAAGTCCTCTGGATGGAGGACGAAACATTTCTCACTTAAAGGAACTGGTCCCGATGAAACGATTTAACCCTTTTTGTTCTGTTTCATTTTATCGCTCTTAATGCATCTGAGAACATACAGTTAAATATCTACTGTGAAACAGCTGTTTTTCACTAATTATTAAACTCCTGCATCTTCTGTTCCATCTGAGAACATCATTTACAGCCACCGTCACTTCAGACATGTCGAACATTTTCATTTAGTTTAGTTATTGCTGGCCACTAATCAAGCAGTTAATCAGTTAATTGATCAGTGATTGATCTGAGCAAGTAAACACTTTGAGCTTCTTGTGAACATATGCTTTATTAAAATTTTCTGCTGATTTCTCAGATGATTGCTGCTAATGTGTTGTCCAAAGAAGAATTCCCCGATTTTGATGATGAGACGGGGATCCTTCCAAAAGTTGATGATGAAGAGGGTAAGATGCCAATTTTCATTTGGTGTAAAATAACAACATAAATTTTCTTTAATTAAATTAAAGTACATCAGACACCAATAAGAACCAAACCGAGCTGTTTTTGTAGTTGCTCTTGTGGACTGACCGGTTTGTGTTTATTTCCAAACAGATGAAGATTTGGAAATCGAGCTCGTGGAAGAGGAACCCCCGTTTCTGAGAGGACACACCAAACAAAGCATGGACATGAGTCCGGTCAAGATTGTAAAAGTACGTCTGCCACATTTTATTGACTAAATAAATTCAAAGCAGATGGTTAAACTAATTTATCTGTTTGGGTAATTATATTTCCAGGAATCCTACAAGTCCAGAAAACTGGATGAATACTAAAGAAAAAAAAAGTTTTGAATAAGAGTAGAAAAAAAGAAAGCGTATAGAAAAACGTTATCCTAAATTTTAAACAAAAATAAATTTCAAACATAATCCCTTTAAAAATAATTCAGCAGTTTTAAAAGATGTTACCATAATGTCCATTTTATTATATTTATGCCCAGTTTAAAGTTTAACTTTGAAATGTATAGAATATATATTTTTTAAAGTTTTAAGTGTCAAGAACTGCAGATGTTTGGTTTCCCCCAGCACAACATCTCCGTCTTGTCATTTTCTTTGTGCATTTCCGATTTAATTTAAATTTAAAGCCTGGCACTTCCTAAACTGTTTATGTTCTTGTGCTGTGCACAGAATCCAGATGGCTCCCTGTCACAGGCGGCGATGATGCAGAGCGCTCTCGCTAAGGAGAGACGGGAGCTGAAGCAGGCTGCTCGAGAGGCAGAGATGGACTCCATCCCCATGGGGCTGAACAAACACTGGGTCGACCCACTTCCAGACGGTTAGAGATCCATTAAGTCATTAGAAGCTGCATGTATTAATACTAAAGTCGTAAGGCTCTTTCACAAACCAGTTCTGTAAAATAGACGCACAAAGCCGTCTGTCTCTGCTCCCACTGGCCGTTCATAAATCACAGATGGAGCCGGCCACGTCCCACACAGTTTTCAAACATGAAGCGAGCGTCTTGGAACCAAAAGAGGCGTGCAGCAGACTTGTGTTGACGTGGAGCGCAATGCTTTAAATAAGTGACTACGTCTCCATCGTATCTGTTCCAAAACCCGATGAATTAATTTAATTTGGCAATTTGCTTTACTGCACAGTTTTTTATGTCATCAGCCATCTTTCCAGGGTAATAAATCTGTTGTTTAATCATGCATCCAGGTGGTAGCACAGACCAGATGTCATCTCATCATCACTTTATTAATCCTTAAAGTCTGCTTTTCACATTTCTGCCGTTTCGCCTCTGTTTCTACCTCACTTCGCAGGTTGGTTTTGATCCTAGCCGCCTCGTTCCATTCAGAAATGTCACAGAGGTGGCCAGCAGGGGTCAAAGTTCTGGTGTTTTGTGAAAGAGCCTGTAGCTGAATTAATATAGCCCAGCATATTTCTTCAGATTCAGTTCAAAATAATTCTCTTTACTTTTATAAATTTGGCTCCAAATAACAGATTTAATTTGCTGTGTGGTTGTGTAGTCGCTCATGTTTCATTAGAACCACAAAACGGTCTTGAGTCAAGACATGAGACTTCCTCCACGCTGACAAAAACAGACCCTCTGGTGCTGGAGATTATTATCTGGCTTCCTGCAGCCCCCCCACCCCCCACCCCACTGGGCCGGATGGAATTGTTAATGTTTCAGTAAATCCTCAATAAACCTTCAGTCTGTCAAGTTCCCATTCATGTGTTTTGATTTCACTTGTATTAAAGCTAAACTAATATAATGACGTTGGTTGAAACGTGTTGTTGTTTTCCAGCTGATGGGCGGCAGATCGCTGCCAACATGAGGGGGATCGGCATGATGCCCAACGACATTCCAGAGTGGAAGAAACATGCTTTTGGGGGGAACAAAGCCTCGTACGGGAAGAAGACCCAGCTCTCCATCCTGGAGCAGAGGGAGAGCCTGCCCATCTACAAGCTGAAGGAGCAGCTCATTCAGGTCCTGCACGCGCTAAAACAAACATGAAGGAGAGGACTCTGTAGAGAGTTGGTTGTTTTTAACGATGAACCAACATCACATTTACCACAAGAACCCACACAAAGCATGAGTACTTGTATTAGAGCATTTACTGAAACAGGATATTGAGACAAGTACTAACACTAACAAATAATAATAAATAAATAAAAATAATAAATGCAGTAGAACGACTCTAGATGGTCCAGATCATTTTAATCAAATTTTAATTTTATCCTAAATACTAGACGGTGTTTTCAAGCAGGGTAGGTTTGTCCAGGACTGATGCTTCTTCTGGTGGAGCTGTGTCTTCTTGCCTTCGTGGTGGCTCATAACATGCACGGAGAACTTTACTACAAACTGATTTTTGTTCTTCGTCGCATAGAAAACCTCCTCTGAATCACCTCAACGTTCGTCCTCACACGCTCCTCCATCAGGACCACTCTCCTGCCTGCGGTCCCTTCTTTTCTTGACGTCGTCGTCGGCCGTGTGCTCGGCTGTTTCTGTAACTTAGTGGTTCGATTATCTTTATTTATGCTTGCCTGGCCTGAATGTGTAAAAACAAACAAACAAAAAAACATAACCTTGTACTACAGTGATTACCGTTAAGGGCACTGGGGACTGTAATGGTGAGTGCTGGACTTTAAAAACAACTAATTTTAACCAAAGGGTTGAACAACAACTATATTAAAATAAGACGAAGGCAGAGATATAAACTAATAAAACAAGTTGATTTAAAACCTGACTGCTCAACTACTACTAGTACTGTGGTATAGGAACACTCTTGAGTACATGTACACATCAGACAGGTACCTGGTACTGGTATCGATTCATCCTTGCGTGCTTCTCGCCGTATTTTAAATTCTGTTTTTAAGAATGTGCTCGAGCTTCGGTTCGGCGTCGTTAAATCCTACTCCTGCTGATCCGTTGCAGGCTGTTCACGACAACCAGATTCTCATCGTCATTGGCGAGACGGGCTCTGGTAAGACCACGCAGATCACGCAGTACCTGGCAGAAGCAGGTTACACCACCAGAGGGAAGATCGGCTGCACGCAGCCTCGTCGTGTCGCCGCCATGTCCGTCGCCAAGAGAGTCTCTGAGGAGTACGGCTGCTGTCTGGGACAAGAAGTGAGTTTCTGCGAACCTCTTGCTGGACCCACCTGATACCTGTTGAATTTCAGAACAGCTGATCGGCTGTGTTTTCTGCAGGTGGGTTATACCATCCGGTTTGAGGACTGCACTAGTCCCGAGACGGTCATCAAGTACATGACGGACGGTATGCTGCTGAGGGAGTGTTTGATCGACTCTGAACTGGGCCAGTACGCCATCATCATGCTGGACGAGGCCCACGAGAGGACGATCCACACTGACGTCTTGTTTGGTCTCCTCAAGAAGGTGAGAACCCAGAACAAACGATCTGATTGTCGACGTGAAAGTTGTTACAAGTGAGAACTGTTCTGAGCCTTCGTTTGGTTTTAGACGGTACAGAAGCGCACAGACATGAAGCTGATCGTAACGTCGGCCACGCTGGACGCCGTCAAGTTCTCTCAGTATTTCTACGAAGCGCCCATCTTCACCATCCCAGGAAGAACGTATCCAGTTGAGGTTCTTTACACCAAAGAACCTGAGACCGACTATCTGGACGCCAGCCTCATCACCGTCATGCAGATTCATCTGACTGAGCCTCCAGGTATAAAAATAAAAAATCCCACTCATATCGTCTTCACCTGCAGGACCAGCAGTTTGCTCATAACCTGTTCTCTGCTCAGGCGACATCCTGGTCTTCTTAACGGGTCAGGAGGAGATCGATACCGCCTGCGAGATTCTGTACGAGAGAATGAAGTCTCTTGGACCCGACGTTCCTGAACTCATCATCCTGCCTGTTTATTCTGCTCTGCCCAGTGAAATGCAGACCAGGATTTTTGACCCGGCGCCTCCAGGAAGCAGAAAGGTAACAACAGACCTCTTTGGAACAGAAACAAACACGAGTCCTCGTGACTCGATCAGACTACCTATTTAAATAAAGGTTTAATTAAAAAATTTAAATGAAAGCCTGTAATGACAAACAGCGCCGCACAAAATATTAATTGGGTTAATTGGCCTAGTAAGAAGCAGCACCTATTGTTATCCACCTGACGAAGGGTTTCTTAACTTTATATCTTTTTTTTTCTGTCAACTTAAATGCGATCCGAACCGCAACGTGTACCCACACAAAGATATATTAAAACGGCCAGCTCGACACGTGATGTGTGCCGTCACTTTCTTTGGCGTTTCGAGTTACCATGGCGACGTAATTTGCAAACAAATACTGTAAGCAGTTTTTCTCGTTCAAAACACATGACAGAACTCGACAGCTTCAGCGGCTCTGTCATTCTTTGAGATGTTGAGCTGACCTTTGCTCCGGTCGTACCTGAGAGTGAGTTTTCATACATTCCTAATGCAAATAAAAAAATCCAAGATGGCCGCCTGAGCTAAAAAGGAAAAATACTATAAATCAACTAATTTGAGAGATATTTAGCTAAAATGTTGTGTGGTGATAGCTGAGAACGTTTCCTATCACGTACTGAATCCAAATCAAAAATCCAAGATGGCCGCCTTACCTAAAGTGGAAAAAATACAATAACTCTGACATTTTTAGAGCAATTCAGCTGAAGTCTGATATAGTGGTAGCTGAGAGCAGACCCAAGCACAGTACTGTCAAATAAAATTTTAAATTGGCAGCAACGTGGCAGTCCCCAACGTCCAAAGTTTCTCCAGGAACTTTCCAGGTCCTCTTGATATTATTTCAATTTAGCTGCCTAACAACAATTGGATTCTTATTAAAAGAAAGAAAAAAAAATCTCCAGATTTATGAAGTTTAATGGAAGAAAACAAATGTGCTCACTCAAATCTTTACCTTCAGAAAAGAAGAATTTGTTAAATAATATTCACTAGGTTTATTATGACAACAAATTTTGCTGGGCGATTAATAGTCTCAGAAATGGGCTGTCTCTCTTCAGTTCTCAAAATGGCGGACGCTCGGTGTGGTTTGAGCTCTTCAGCGTAGCATTTGTCACACAAAGTTTTTAATAAAAAAAAAAAAAAAAAAATTTAAAAATCAGTTCTCAGTTTTTTTTTTTTTTTGTTTTTTAGAGAAAAACAACTTTTTACACGAAAGCACGAGTTCCAACCGTGAATTTTGGAGTTTAGACGAGACAGAGGTTTTTCCCCGAGGTCGTCTGTTAGCTTAGCTCGTAGCTTAGCTTCTCAGCTTAGCTGCTTTTAGTGAAGAGAGAAGAAGAGAAGAAACGATAAAGCCGATAAATGAAAATGAGGTTTATAATTTTCATTTATCATGCGATTAATTCATTTATTGTTTTATCATGACAGGTTTAATATTCACCTCCAAGTTCACCAAGTTTTCTTTAGTTTACCAAGAAGGATGAAAACTTCTGTAAGGTTCAGTTTGTACCGATGTTTGGTTTGTGTTTTACTTTTGGAATTTATTTATTTATTTTTTTTTTAATTGCAACAACTTCCAAATATTCATTGTCTAATCTTGTTTTATTTCAGTTTTAGTTTCTGAATTGGTTTTATGTGCGAGTCCATCACTTATATTTCTTCTAAAAGTCTATAGTGACTTGTTTAGAGGGCGTTCCGTTAAGGTCCAATAAAAACCAGTTTCTGTTCTTCAGGTCGTTATCGCTACAAACATCGCAGAGACGTCTCTGACCATCGATGGAATATATTACGTGGTGGACCCCGGCTTTGTCAAACAAAAGGTGTACAACTCCAAAACTGGCATCGACCAGCTGGTGGTGACTCCCATCTCACAGGTACAGGATCTGATTTTTTTTAAATTAGAAGAATAGGAAAGAAGTTTTCAAACACATTCTTTAAAGATGAATAAACCAAACTAAGCATGAACTTGACTTCAGGCTCAGGCCAAGCAGAGGGCGGGCCGCGCCGGCAGGACCGGTCCTGGGAAGTGCTACAGACTTTACACTGAAAGAGCCTACCGGGACGAGATGCTGACGACCAACGTGCCGGAGATCCAGAGGACTAACTTAGCCAGCACGGTGCTGTCTCTGAAGGTCCGACTGGTTTTTAGCATTCATCTTGCGTTAATTAAATTCTTTAAAAGTTTTATTAACCTTTCTGTTTCTTTTCTTCCCTCCCCCAGGCCATGGGCATCAATGACCTCCTGTCCTTTGACTTCATGGACGCTCCCCCCATGGAGACGCTGATCACAGCCATGGAGCAGCTCTACACGCTGGGAGCTCTGGATGATGAGGGCTTACTCACACGGCTCGGTAGAAGGGTGAGGACCTGCCGTTCAGATTCTAAATGACTAAATCTGATTCCAGCTGCTCTGTTTAAACTTTCTTCTTGCTTTATTTTTCATTTCTTCACCAACATTCTTTAAAACTCTGTCCTAGATGGCCGAGTTCCCTCTGGAGCCCATGCTTTGCAAGATGCTGATCATGTCGGTCCATCTGGGCTGCAGCGAAGAGATGCTCACGATCGTGTCGATGTTGTCTGTTCAGAACGTCTTCTACAGGCCAAAGGTACGTTCATCACTACAGGGTTTATGTGAGAGCTCAAGTTCTGTCATAACAATTTACAGACTCAGATTAAAATACAGCTCAGATTTTGTGCAAATGCAGTTGTCGTGCAAAGTGCATGGATTGGTTCAGGCGTAAATTGTATCCAGTCTTACTTGTGAGAATACCATAATTTCTGGACTATAAGCCGCTACATTTTCCACATGCTTTGAACACTTCGGCTTATACAGTGATGTGGCTAATTTATGGATTTGTATGGACTAACGAGCTTCATGCCGCCAAAACGTTTAGCCTTAAAAAAATCATTATGGTTAAATATTTCATGTTACAACGTGGACACCTGCGGCTTATATATGTACAAATTATTATTATTTGTTTTTTTTAGTTAGTGGGTGTGGCTTATATTCAGGTGCGCTCAATAGTCTGGGAATTACGGTAATTATTCTGTTGTCGTGTTTCAGGACAAGCAGGCCCTGGCCGACCAGAAGAAGGCAAAGTTCCACCAGCCGGAGGGCGACCACCTCACCCTGCTGGCCGTGTACAACTCCTGGAAGAACAACAAGTTCTCCAACCCCTGGTGTTACGAGAACTTCATCCAGGCTCGCTCCCTGCGCAGAGCTCAGGATATCCGCAAACAGATGTTGGGCATCATGGACAGGTAGAAGTGGCTTACATTTTCAAATCAAAGAGCGTTGAGCAACGTGGAAATTATTTCTTAAAGTTATATTTTTTTCTCTACAGACACAAACTGGATGTGGTGTCGTGTGGCAAAGCGACAGTACGAGTGCAGAAGGCCATCTGCAGTGGGTTCTTCAGAAATGCAGCCAAGAAGGACCCTCAGGAGGGCTACAGGACCCTCATAGATCAGCAGGTGGTTTACATCCACCCGTCAAGTGCTCTGTTCAACCGGCAGCCTGAATGGTACGAACTCATCTCCCTTCAACCATTTAAACCAGAATCATCCTAGTAACATCTCTACTAACCAGAACACGAAGCTTACAGGCCGAGCGATCCTTACGCTCTTTTAAATCTGTTTTTATCAAACCATGTTCATGTCTTAATGTGCTGTCTCATCTCGAGGTGATGTCGTTTAGCTCGACCACAGTCCAGGGTCTGTAAGACTGAGACGAGACATTTTTGGTGTTTGCTAATCGTAGTTACCTGTGGCAGCCATCTTGACTCCAACAGTTAGTTTTAGAGGTAGAGAATATGTTGGTAGGGCTCTCTACTGAAGACACTGGATGACAAAAAGCTCAACTCCGGTGCTCTTCACTTTAAAATCTGTTTTAAAGATCCAAAATCATGTTTTTGGATCGTTAAAAGCAGCTAAGCTACGAGCTAAGCTAAAAGACCGACTTCGGAGAAAGAACGTCTTGTCGAAGCTCCAGAATTCACAGTTGAAACCCGTGCCTTCGTCTAAAAAGTAGTTTTTCTCTGCAAAAACAAGCTGAGAACTTGTTTACTGATTTTTTAAATTTTTTTTATTAAAAGCTTTGTGTGACGAATGCTATGCTAAAGAGCTAAACCATATGGAGCGTCCGCCATTTTGAGAACTGAAAAACAGGAAGGAGAAACAGCCCATGTTACGTCAAAGGGCCTCCCTCTCATTTTTCTTAAAGCGACACGCTGCTCGCTCCCTCACTAGCCATAATTCGGTTCAAGCTATATTATGCTGCCATCCAGTGGCCAAAAAATGTACTACATTCAAAAATCGCCCAAAATTTCTTCTTAAATTTGACAATTACTAATTATTGTCAAATTTCAAATATTATCGTTTATCACAATAATTTCTGAGACAATTAATCGGCCAGCAAAATTTGTTATTGTGACAGACCTACATGTTGGGTTTAAGCAAACATTTAGTTCATTTGTTTAGCACTTGGAGAATGTGTTGGGAAAGACGGTCAGTTTCACAGATATTGGGCTAAAATTAGGTTTTCTTACCAAAGTTTTAACTGTTTTGGGTTTTAACCAAATTGGCGCGACTTGTGTACACCCAGTAATTACTTTGTAAGAGTTCAGGTCCATTAGCAGCTAAGAGATGGGTTGATGCTAAAAGTTGAAGAGATCTGGGTGGACGGGTCAGCATCTGTGTCCAGTTCTTCGGATCTGCTGTGGGACAGACCGCTGCGAGGGGTCATCTAGAACAACTCTTTAATAAAACCAGGATGATGAGTTACAACTTTTAATTTCCCTCTGGGATTAATAAAGTATTTTTGAATTGAGTTAAAACATCATAGTACGTGTAGGAAGGATGCTCAGCTCCTACCACAACAACATCTGTCTCTACATCTATAAAGTGGACAGAACTCTCATCATTTTTGTAAGATCAGCTGGCTGTAGTGACCATCTTGAATAATGTTGACTCTGATCACTGACTGAGTTTCTTTCACATCCATCCAGTGGTCCATGTTGGGTAAATGCCCTGCAGACACGATCAGCTGAAGGAGAGAAGTCTTTATTAATCTAAAGCTTTACCTCAGGTTCTAGTTTTTCATGCTCAAGTTCTGAGCTGCTGCTTATGTTTGACTCATTGGGGACGTAACTTTAACCAACTGGTCCCAAAACAAACTTGATTTTTGTTTTTCATTTTCTGCTCATAAACGTTGTTTCTTCACTAATGTCCCATTTAAAGGCTCCTGTATTGAATCTGTTGCCTCTGTTCTCCGCAGGGTGGTGTACCACGAGTTGGTCCTGACCACCAAGGAGTACATGCGCGAGGTGACCACCATCGATCCCCGCTGGCTCGTAGAGTTCGCTCCTGCCTTCTTCAAAGTGTCCGACCCCACGCGCCTCAGCAAGCAGAAGAAGCAGCAGCGCCTCGAACCGCTGTACAACCGTTACGAGGAGCCCAACGCCTGGAGGATCTCCCGCGCCTTCAGACGCCGCTGATGCGGGTGACGTCGCTGATCTGCAGCGCAGATGTTTGGACGGTGGTGACGTCATCGTCTCTGCGGTACTGTACCAGCTTTGGACACGGATCAGGATGTGGTCGTTTTAAATTTGTACTTCCGTCGGAGTGGTCGTCTTTCTGTGGTTCAGTCATTTTAATCATTTAGAGCGGAAACAAAACGATCTGCCACTTAAAGAGCCATTTTACAGACGTCTGTCAGGAGATTCTGTGTAAACTCACGGATTATTTATTTCTTCTGCTTAAATTGGACTCACATGCCTGAAAATGGACCTGAGGGAATTTAGTTTGACTTTTTTTACTCTTCAGATTCTTTGTTTGACCAAAATGGTTGAACTTTGTAAAATATCTCAACATGAGTGTATCAGACTTGAAATGAAAAAACTGAAAGTTTGTCTTCATTAAATGCAGACGTTGTCAAAGTTTAATTCTACTGTAAATACAGATGAACAAAGAAAAACACAACGGACACTTTAGTACTTTTTACCTTCAACATAAATGTAAATACAAGACTTTAGTATTTCCTCCTCAGAGTAACATGGACACCCTGTGGACTAAAATATGCTGAACATAAAAAAAAAACCTCAAATATAAGTTTGTAAATAAAATGATCAAAATGAACTGATTTTAGTTTTTGATCAAAGTGAGGGGAAGCTGTAGACCCAGTGTGTGTTTCTAAATAAATTCTTCAGTGTACAGTTAAAGTAGGGCTGAATGTGATTCGATGGAGACGGATTGTACCAGGACTCGGTCTTCTGCTGCCCGAGGACAACCCCGGCCTCAGCCTCATCGTTGGACTGTTTTTAAAATCTTCTTGTGAAGTTGATTTTCCTGACAGTGAAACGAAATGAGACATGACGACATTCCAGCGATGTAAAAGAAGAGTTTGACGATAAAAACGGCTTATGGCAAGAAAACAGAACCTGTTAACTGAAACCAAAGTTCATGCTCAACAGTCCAGGTACAAATCCAACAACGTTCAGTCAGGTCATCTGGATGGTTTCTTTTTTTTTTTTTGCTGAGATGTTTCATCCAAAGGACTTCTTCAATCTGAGGAGCCACCAAACAAACGTGAGTCCCACAAACAGCTCACTACATAGTGGACAAAAATAGATGGACTCCAGGGCCCACCCTCTCCCCTGTCAACACCTCCGAGACAGCCATGCCAATTTGGTTCAATGCTCAACAATCCAGGTAGACAATCCAACAATGCTGGCTCAGGATGAAGACTGCAGCGAAGTAAAGATTAAACACAACCTGCTGCTTCCTTAGATAAACTTTTATTAATTGGCTTTTTTGTGTGAATGTTTCTGTTGAGACTTGGAGCTATAATAAATAAAACTGAATAGAAATGAAGCGTGGACCAGTCTACACAGCTGTGATACCATGAATGACCAGCAGGTGGTGCAGTTCTGCTGAACCACCACATCTCTCAGTAGCTAATGACGTCATGCTGTTTGTAAAGTTGAATCAGCTGCTGGCCATCGTGAATCACGTTAAAGATTTAATCAGTTGTAGATGCTTTCCAGTGGCTCGTCACGAACAGATCGTCTGTCGTTCACAATTTAAAAGAACAAAATCAAGACGCCCTTGGGTTATTATCATGGGTCTTTATTATTAAGCGATCTCTTCAACCCGTCAGGTTGAAGTATGGAATAGGCCTCGCACGTGAGAGGAATGCAGCTCTTAACAAAAACAATCCCTACTGAGATTAATTTAAAACAAGAAACCGTCGCCTTATATACAAGTGGAAGGGGTGGGTGTGTGCAAGAGGTGCTGGGAGCGGGGGTCTCAGGATGTGTATGACGATGGGTTGGTGCAACGAGAAGGACTTCTGAAGGTGGAGGGGAGGGGTTCTGGCTTTAGTACATGTAGCCTTTAGAGTAAGGCTGAGGGCCCATGTTTCGGGGGGGTTGTTCAGGGTTGTAGGGCACGCCCTCGTCCAGATGTGAAAGGGGCACCGTGTCCTCCTCGTTGACGTAGCGCTCGAACTCGGCCTTTAGGCTGGGCCGCTGATTGTCGGGGAAAGCCAGGGAGATGAGCGCCTCGGGCTCGCACACAAACTTGAAAACGTAGCGCTCCCCGGCCACCTTCTGCATGATTCCCTTCTTGTAGTAATAGTGCAGAGAGCGACTGAGTTTCAATCAATCAGTCAGTCAATCAATCACTCAATCAGTCTTTATTTATAGAGCCCTTTACAGCAGCCAAAAGGTGCACAAAGTGCTGAACAACAGAGGCACATGAGGTTCGTAGGTGTAGTCTGTCGGTTCCTGCTTGACCATCATGTGGGCGGGTGGAAACTGGTGTAGATGTGAGTGTGGGTGGGGGGGTGTTGATGGAGGTGGGGTCCGTGGCCCGGGCCGGCCATGTGAGCCGCCCGCTCGTACAGAGGGTCCAGGTATTCTTGCTTAAAGCTCTGCTGCAGGTAGGGCATGCAGGGTCTGAGTGCTGCAGATGAAAACCTCCACCGCCACCACCCCCTGGCCCTCCACCCCAGGTTTGGGGGAGTAATGCTGCTGCATGGGGGACATGGGGGTCCCCGGGCAGGAGCTCTTTGCTCCTCCTGCTGCCCTTTTCTGCTCATAGGCACTGGCATAAAGGCACTGCTCTCCGCTGGAGTAGCTGAAGGTCTGTTTGTGGCTACAGGACTGGCTGGGGTCAGAACCCGGACTCTGTGGTTCCTTCTTGATAGTAAGAGGAGGACTGTGAAATGCCACCGAGTTTTCAGAATGGAAGTTGGGAACAAACTGCTTGTCACTGTCAGGAACCTGAGCTTCTGTCAGCCACGTCTCTTGAAGTTGACTTAAATCCTGGAAGAGATCTTCAGATTCATGAGGGGGTAATTCTGTGTCCATGAATTTCCTTTCTGCTGCCATCAACAGTCTATTTAGGGGCCCATTTCCTTGCGACTTATTTGCTAAAGGGTAAGGCACTTGTTGGTCCAAATATCCGTCCATCTTATAATCTGTGCGCCAAGCGTCCATGGGCATTTGTGCTGAGTGGAGCCATGCAGCCTGCAGAGGAGATGCTGTTTGTGAATGAGGCTGCATGCACAATGAGCTCCATTTACAAAAAAAGTCCTGAGGGAAAGTGATGGCGAGTGTTCTTCTTGTTCTGTGTCTGGTAGGTTTCTCAGGGTATCCTGTTTTGTTGATACATGGGGGTAAATAAAAAGGACATTTTGTGATAAAAGTACAGTATGATGCAGTTGTGGGGCACATGGCCCTGTGATGGACTGAAGACCTGTCCAGATGTCCCTGTGATGGACTGGAGACCTGTCCAGATGTCCCTGTGATGGACTGGAGACCTGTCCAGATGAAAAGATGTGTGTCTCTGGTCAGAAGAGGAGCCTGTCAGCGTCTCTGATTAATGGTCCTGCTGCAGCGGGTCCGGTGGTTCGAGCTCCGTGCATCTCTCAGTGTCCACACAGGCCTGCTCTTTGTTCAGATGGGAAACGGTGTCAGGCGCCCAGGAACGATAAAGGTTCACTGTCATCACGGCCACATGACAGTGCACAAAATCAGAAAGATTCAGTAAAAATCACCTAAAAACCCCAATGAATGCTTCAGATTCTCACATTTAATTTGTCTTTTTGCTGCAAAAATGTCCACAATATTTCACTTTTTGTCTTGTAAATTAATCAGTTAAAAACTTTTATCTGTGCAATCATCTCAGAGCTAACTGAACAAAAAGAACTAAAGAAATCACATTTTCTCTGAAGGTGCAGCGAGAACTTTAATGAAGTTTGTGCAGGAAGTTGAGAACAATCTGAACATTTAATGTTTGAAGAAAAAGAGACACAAAGAGCTGAAAAATTAAGATGCAGGAGACAAAAAAAAGGACACAACGAAACAAACTAAACACATAAATTGGTGTGTAAGGACTCAAATAAGACACCAGAGCCAAAAAGGACAAATTAAATTAATGAACATTGTAAAAGGAGACAAAAGCACGAGAGACGACAGGACTTTACCTCATTTTTGTCCAATGAAAATCTACTGTTACTGTTGTCATCATTCTTAGTTTGTAGCCAGGTCTCTCTTGTAAATGAGTTCTCGAGGCTCAATGAGATTAACCTGCCTAAATAAAGGTTGAATGAAAATATAACAATCTCATTGTGAAGGCTGAAAGGATGTGACTCTGTCTCAGCAGAACAGAACCACTCACAGATGTGGTAAAGATGTATGAATTCAAGTGACAGGACAGAAAGCATTATAGGCAGCGGTGACCTGTAACCGTAAGAACTTGGTCTTTATTTACAATGTAATAAACATCCTATTTAATGCTACTGTCAAAGACAAATGATACAGTAAATGGTAAATGAACTGTACTCACATAGCGCGTTTCTATCCAGATACTCAAAGCACTTTACAACACAATCTTATATTTACCCAGCCTCACACGCATTCATACAGCACTCTACTACATCTCTACAAAGATAATCTGAATCTAAAGAGATTATCCAGTTCTTTAGATCACATTCATACACCGATGGGACACACATCAGAGGCAATGAGGGGTTCAATTTCTTGCCCAGGGACACTTGAACATGTGACGACTGCTCTAACCACTATACCACGGCTGCCCCTACAGACACGGCAGTCATGTCTGATTACATCATTGTACTTTCAGTTTCACAGTCCAGAAACTTCTTCAACTTGAAGTGTTTTCCTCCTTTATTTACACATCAGATAAAACATTTGACTATCATTCCTTTTACTGTAACTAACAACAATCTGAACATAACTGCCAACCCAGCATCAAACAGAACAACCAACAGTGACTACCCGTCTGAACATGAGATGAAAAAGTTCATCCTTTCTGTCCCAAGACTACCAAACAATGCAACTCACCCAATTTCTTGTGATAAAGTACAACATGCATTTTCAAGAATTCACACTGACATTTAATAGTAACACACAGAACTTACTGTTTCTGTACATTTTCATCATGTAATTAAACCAAAATACAACAGCTATACTGAAAATTATCTACGGTTACTTTAGTAGAACATTTGATCTTTGATCTTTATATTTTAAGAACAACAAATTCAGTGTGGATTGTTGAATCTTCACATTGGAATTAAATGCATCACAAATCATGTGGTTAAAACAAATGCCTGCAGGACCCTTGTGTTTTGGTCCCACCTATTCAGCATTAGCATTGTGATTGGTTAACTTCCCTGTCAGTTACTGCTCAGTCTTATTCTGCAGAGACTTTGACAGTCAGTGACAGACTGTAGAGTGTGCCGTTTGTGGAAATCAGTTTGGTTTGTGTCTCCTCAAATCGAAGTCCTTTGGATGAAGGACGAAATGGCTCCGCAAAAAATGAAACCGTCCAGATGATCTGACTGAGCAGCCATGACAAATGAATTATTAAACAATGAATAGTTAACAATTAAATTAAATTAAATTAAATAACAATCTAAACAGATTGTTCATTATTGTTTTACTACTTTTCAACAAGTTATTCTATAAATTAGTAGTCATTTGTGTTATTCAATTTGTTTATTATCGATAATGATTCGGTTTGATTAATTATTTTTGCAGTAAAACTTCAAAGACAAATTTGGTCTCATTTGGTTGAATATTCATTTGTTATGTTATATAATTCCCTGTAATTAATGGATTCTACTTCATTTGAGTTCTGATTAACAAAAGGTGAATACATGAAGGTGTTTGGTGCCCTGCTTTAACGAGTGCAAAACAATACTTGTAGTAAAGCGAGAAGTGTCACCCTTCTTCCTCCATTCATGCTACGAGATGATTAAAAAGACAGACATGAGCATTTTGTCAGAAGATGCTAATTTATTATCACTGTAGGACATCAGAAGAATCAGAAGGCAATGTGAGGCGTTAGAACGCTCACCAGAAACAAGACTCCAATTTATAACATCACCAAATCTGATTAAAATGTCATGTTTACTCACGGACTTCAAACTGTTTATGTATAAAACAGATATTTAAAAACAACTATTGATGAAGTAGTTTATCTTTGTGTTGGGGTTTGAATTTGTAAAATATGTTGAGATAAATTTTTGCCATGACTTTTATTTATTGCACAACACATTCCTTCATGTTAATCATTAGAGATCAATAACTCCACTCAAACTGTGGTTAATTCATTAAGTAATAGGCTGAGTGCACTGGGATATAGCATGTACTTCAGGTATAATTATTACAAGAGAACTGTCTAGTTTTAATTTACTCGTAGGTCATAATGACATTATGAGTTTAATTAACGGCTGTTAAAATCATATTGTTACAACTCAAAGTTCTTCTTCATCATGCTTCATCTTCATCACTGTTTGCAGAACAGCAGTGGGTCCCACAGAAGCTGCTCACTGAACTCAAAAGGGACTGAGTTGTTCACCAACTTGAAATATGGGAATGGTGTCCAGGAAGCAAATCCACATCCATCTACAGAATCTCAAGGTTAGTTGTTAACTTTGGAAATATCTATAGAGCTATTTCATGTGTTCTGACTGCTCAAAGCTACTTTGGTAACTAAAACAAGACCCACTCAAAATGTCAAAAGGTGGTCAGAATGTTGTCACTGACTGGTGCTGAATATACAGGTAGTCCTCGGTTTACGAATGAGATCCATTCCAACGGGCCGAACGTAACCCGATTTGAACGTAAACTGGAGATCACACGAGCCGCCACTTACTGTATACACACATGTACGGTTCTGTACAGTTACCAAGCACTCCGCCTACCCTGACACAGTACCCTACATAATGTTCAAAAAACACATACATGTACATTACTGTATATTTTGATGAATAAAATACATTTTATTGATAAATAAAAAACATTAATTTCTTACTTTGAGGTGATCAAGCCTGTCTCGTCTTTTAGTATGTGAGCTCGTTGCACGTCCGAGCTCTGCAGCTTCACGCGGTCCAAACTGTTTACAGAAAGGACTGTAAGCATATTAACTTCATACATTTGGAGCCAGAAAAAGAGTTAATAACTTACTGAAAGCCGTTTCTCCGCGGTGTCCATCAAAACAAGCTGGGCCCGTAAGCTGCACCTGTTAGCATTAGCCCATCCAAACAAAAGGCTGCCGAAGCTGTTTGTCTGCTGTTTATCATGTTATCTCAGTGTGCATCCGACATCTTAGGCTTCCAGGCGGACATCGAGCCGAGCGCTCCACCGTAGATGGCCTCGCCACCGCCGCGAGCTCATGTCTCCGTGCGCACATGGACGCCATTACCTTTGGAAGCTGAGCGGACCTATAACACTGTAACATTGCCGGACCGGAAACGGAAGCTCAGTAATCGACATAAAAACACTAAAAAATAATAATAAAACTAATAATACATTATTTATAAAGCCATTTAAAACAACCATAGCTGCAACAATGTGCTGTACACATGAAAAAAGTATGTAAAATTAAAAAAAAAAAAAAAATTTCCCATATTTTTATATCAATTATTAATTATGATGTGATCGTAAGTCTGGATTTTCGTGAACCACGGACGCCGTAAACCGAGGACTACCTGTACTGGTAAATGCAGCCTGGTTGACTCATGTGTCCATCACATAGACAAAGAAGACCCACCTTCTCCACTGAACTATTCAAGTTGTGCTTATGTTACTGTTTACAATTGAAACTGTTCTTAATGTATTACGTATTGACAGTAAGTTGTAAATTCAAAATAAATGTTAGTGGTACAACTGTATAACCACTGTGGACCCGTTAATAAACTGGTATGAATACAGCACACATCATTACAATAACTATATTATGGAATAATTAAGCTGACATCTGGTGCTACTGCAGGAATTGTTCTGGTCCAACTCAGAGTCATCTATAGCCACTTTGCTATCAATAAGTACAACTCAAACAAATCAGTTCTCATTTTATCGGTTCTTCTCAGGTTTAGTGAATTGCCTCTGTGACTTATTTCCACACTTTGTGGGTATAATCATCATTGTAAAGTGGGCGGGCATCGTAATTATAATCTGACTTCAATTTTTTTTTAGCTTATCTTGGCACTGCTTAAAGGTCCGGGTGTAGCCATTCAGTGCTGTCATCTCCAGTATCTAATGGTAAATTTGCTCATTTGTTGTAATGCCTTCCAATCCGCACTGAATCCTCTGATCCGACAATAAAGATGAATAGATCTGGACCTTTTCATTGGCCCATGGGCACTATTTTTGGAGCTTATAGAAACTAGAAAACTAGAAAAACAAACTAACTGGACGGGTCATCCACTGACGTAACTCCACTGGCCAATCACTGGCCACTGCCTGCTTAAATCAAAGTTGTCACCTTGGAGTAGTCTACTTAGAAACACAAACAAGAGGGTCCCATAAATTGGGCTGAGTAGGGGTGGCTACTGGCAGTGGGCAGGCCCTTAACTGGTGGGGTGTGGTGCAGAACTGATGAGTGTAGAGACAGTGGCTAAGCGCCACACGTATCTGCAGAATGAAGTAAAAATTCTGAGATCCAGTACAATGTGAGTAAATGAAACTGGGTGAGCACACACTGTATTCTGGAAACTTGAGGGGGAAATGAAAAAATCCTGCAGCAGTGACAGACACACTGGGTGAAGCGTGATTTTAAAAAAAGGTCTACATTTTGATGTATACATTCTATTAAATATGTAACATCTGTGTAAGTAAAAAAAAAAGTCACTTTGATAAAAGATTTGATAAGTTAAGGTTATTTGTGGTTAAATCTAAAGTCAAAGTCAAACTTTCTTTATTTGTCGTTTGCACCACATGTGGTACATGTGGTGGAGCAAAATTGTGTTCACAGGGTCCCATTTACATCCAACAAGAGTATAAACTGTAAATAAAAACAGTAATAAGATCAAAGATACAAACTAAGAATTACACTAAACTAAGAATACACTAAGCCCTAGTAGTACAAAACTAAAATCACTACACTTGAACTGCAGTTGTGTAAAACTCAGATATGAAAATATCCATTAATTTGTGAACATTTTCATGTCCCATTTGAACTTTGATGTTTCTTATGCAAAGTATTCTTGAACAGCAGAACTCCAAAGACGACCGAGGTTTCTCCCTTTTTCCACCATGTGTTTTTTATTTGAGTTTTTGAAAACTGAGAGAGGAGGTACAACTCAAAAATTGTGTTGAAGACAGAAAAAGTCTTGGTCCAGCGTAATTCTTTACGTTTAAAATAAAAAGAAAAGCTAACTTTGTGTGTCATATTTCTTATAAATGATCCTGTGAAAACTATAGCCTCTTTTTTTGTATTTTTTTTCAATCACAGTGTATTTTAAACTGCAAAAGATTAGATTTACTGGCAATCTGCATTCCAACTAAGTCATCCACTTTAGTTACTGCTTTGTTTCCAGGCAAGGCCTTTCAGAGATCCAGTCACAATTAATACAAATTATACTTTTTATAATCTTACAAAGGTAACATGTTCACATATTTTAGTACAAAATACTAAACAAAATCTGTTTTAATACTAACATTTTACTTTAGCCACACTAGGAGTACAGAGGAGTGAACATAGTATGAAAAATGGAGGTCAGTGAGATAATGAGACATCAGATGAGACGAATGTTACACAACGTTACACGGTCCAGATTGTGTGGTTGTCAGAACGGGATAATTCCCATGTGTTGTCAGGTTCTGCCTCACCAGGTTCCTCTGATCCTCCCTTATTGCACATTTCTCTGAACTTGGCTGTCCTGTGGTGGAGCAGCTGTTAGGCCGGTTTGATCGACTTCAGGGAGGTCTGAAGGTCGGAGCACATCGCAATTCTGGGGTAAAAATCCTCGGCCTTATCACTTTGACCTTCAGAACTGCTTTTACCACCTCAACTATATTAATCTGTTGCTTCCAACACAGAGCTGTGTGCTTTATACTTTTGGGTGTTTTATAAACAACATTACTAAACAGATGTTATTAGCCATCTTAATACATTTTTGAAGTTACACTTGATGAATTTGTGAATGCAGCAACTGCAGGATTATATTATTATCATTTATTGAAGGTCCATAAAATATATAAAAATAATTAATCTCAAAATAATTTTAAATTCATTTATTGAAGTGTTTATTTATAGAAAATAAATACATTTTAGCTAAAAAATGTGTCTGTCATATTTAATTTTGTTGCCATCACTGAGTAGAGTGGGACAATTGGAAACCCTCCACACATCTGTCTCTCCGTCCAGCCATCGTCACAGACTGTGAAGATGATAACTTACAAAATACATTAAGTACCAATTTAATGTTTGGTGTGTGACTGCATCTAGGTGCAAGAAAGTTTCCTTTTAAATATTGGCTTGACACAATTAAATCCAAGATGACTGCTGCCAGAGGTTTACCTTGTAAGCTGGACAACAACAAAAATCAGCAACATGCTAACTTCTATTTTGGTGTGTGGCTGCATCTGGGTGTAAGTTGCTGAGTCAAAATACAAGAAAGCTACAACCGTATGGTAATACTAACCCCAATCACTGCTGCCTCAAAAAAAATCTACCTCTGTTCTTCTACACTTTGTAACTCCAACCCACTTTAATATTTTGCACCAAAAACATGAAGGGTTACTTTCATTCCCTGTTCTACTCTAGTACAGAAAACGCTTACCTGAAAAAATGCAAACATTTTAATCCCCCAAGGGTGCCCACACTTTTCAGCTCCTTTTAAAATGATCAGGTCAAAGTGATCTATAAGGCCCGGTTTACACAAGAACAACCTCTGGAAACATTTGTGTTTTTCAATGTTTATTGAGGTTAATAAACAAACAATGAGTGAGTTTACAAAAAATGCTGTAGTTTCCATATCAGTCAGGTTGCGAGAAAATAAATTATGAACTATAGTACTGTGGCTTTAAAATTATAGTATTTTGTCCTAAACTGTCATATATGCTGAGTAAATATGTACTAAATATTAAATAAATGTGCTGAGAAAAAGGGTGAGCAGCACAAAAACACTCTGCTCGCTGCCATTTATTATAACTGTTGTTAGTGCAGAAAAACTTTGGACTGCAGCCACCTGGAGTGTGCATGTGCGACTTCAGCTCGTGGAGCATTTCACACCTTCGTGGTGGTGGTGGTGGTGGTGGTGGTGGTGGTGGGGGGTTCCCCCAAAACTCTCCACTCTGAGATCTGGATTCAGAAACCTTCGATTTCAGAGAGACTGAGGACTGTTGTCTGTAAATGAATGCCCGAGCATTTCGCGTCGTTTAAACGGGACCTCAGACTTGCTGCCCTGGATGTCAATCAAGTGACAAATTCCATAGATGGATGATAAGCTGACTTTTTTTTTTTAATTCCCATGCAATCTACGCGTAATACCTTTGCGATCTACCACGAACGACCGGTTGATCATGATCAACTGGTGGATTACATTCGACATATTGGCCACCCCCTGATGTACAGATACACGTCATCCAATGAAGCGTATGTGTCATACATCATCAGGGCGGTACCACATGGTTTAAGCAGAACACTACCCCAGAGCCACTACACTTTTCCCCTTTGCCTATTCTCCTTCACATCAGTGAAAAATCAAAGGAGAAGCAATAGTCTCTGGTTGAGGAGAAAATCATGAAGAAATTGTGAGAAGAAGCAAAATAAAACTGGCAACAGCTCTATACTGTCTTCAAGTCGGTTCATATCGTTGGTTGTAAAAAGCTGTTCAAGCAATCTGGATTGTTAGCAAACATCAAATCTCTAAAATGAGC
>JARVGQ010000610.1:28037656-28055406 GCA_031762355.1 Hypsolebias martinsi | reverse complement strand
GGCTGGCGCCTTGCATGGCAGACTACCGCCACCGGTGTATGAATGGGTGGATGGCTGGTGCTGTAAAGCGCCTTGGGACCCCTCATAGGGGGCTGGAAAGCGCTATATAAGTAAGCTCCACTTACCATTTATTTGAAAGAAGATTTGTTTATTTGAAGATTTGAAAAAAAAAAAAAAAAACAGGAATCACATTAGAAAAAAACGCAATCACGTTTGGCAAAATGGAATCACATTTGAAAAATGGAATCACATTAGAAAAAACAGAATCACGTTTGACAAAAACAGAATCACATTAGGAAAAAACAGAATCATGTTTGACAAAACAGAATCACATTTTAAAAAACAGAATCACATTAGAAAAAAACAGAATCACATTTGACAAAATGGAATCACATTAGAAAAAACAGAATCACATTAGAAAAAATGAAATCACGTTTGACACAAACAGAATCACATTAGAAAAAAAACAGACTCCCATTTGATACAACGGAATCACATTTGATAAAACACAATCACATTAGAAAAAGACGAAATCACGTTTGACAAAAACAGACTCACATTAGGAAAAAAATGGAATCACGTTTGAAAAAATGGAATCACATTTGAAAAGATGGAATCACATTAGAAAAAACATAATCACGTTTGATAAAACGGAATCACATTTGAAAAAATGGAATCACATTAGAAAAAAACGGGATCACGTTTGACAAAAACAGAATCACATTAGAAAAAAACAGAATCCCGTTATACAAAACGGAATCACATTTGAAAAAACACAATCACATTAGAAAAAGACAGAATAACGTTTCACAAAAACAAACTCACATTAGAAAAAAAAACGGAATAACGTTTGACAAAATGGAAGCACATTTGAAAAGATGGAATCACGTTAGAAAAAAACGGAATCACGTTTGACAAAAACAGAATCAAATTTTAAAAAAAGAATCACGTTTGATAAAACAGAATCACACTGGAAAAAACGGAATCACATTAGAAAAAAACAGAATCACATTTGACAAAAACAGAATCATGTTTGATAAAATGGAATCACATTTGAAAAAACGGAATCGCATTTGAAAAACAGAATCACATTTGAAAAACGGAATCATATTAAAAAATCGGAATCATGTTTGAAAAACGGAAACACATTAGAAAAAACGGAATCACGTGTGGCAAAAACAGAATCACGTTTAATAAAATGGAATCACATTTGAAAAAACTGAATCACGTTTAAAAAAAAAATCGGAATCATGTTTGAATAAACGGAAACACATTTGAAAAAAAAACAGAATCACATTTGAAAAACGAAAATTCATTTGAAAAAACGGAATCTTATTTGAAAAAAAAAAAAAAACGGAATCACAATAAAATGGAATCACATTTGAAAAAATGGAATCACCTTTGAAAAACAGAATCACATTTGAAAAATTGGAATCACATTTGGAAAGAAACAGAATCACATTTGGACAGAAACAAAATCACATTTGAAAAAACAGAATCACATTTGAAAAAAACAGAATCACGTTTGAAAAAATGGAATCAGATTTGGAAAAACAGAATCACGTTTGAAAAAAAAAAGATTACATTTGAAAATTGATTGAGTGATTCCGTTTTTTCTAATGTGATTGTTTTTTTTCAAACGTGATTCTGGCCACTTCTGCTTCGGCCACTTCCTTTTTGGCTTAATGTAATTCAGTTTTTTCCAATGTTGTTCATTTATACCTCAGGGCTACCGTAGTGATGGGTTATATAGAGAACACACATCACTTCACTTTTCTGCCTTATTCCTCAGCCGTGTAAGATTTTTGTTGCAACGTCTGCCTTTTGTTTTCTTTAAAAATAGTTAGATTTTATTTTATTCGAGCTCCTCAAGCCTTTTTGTCCATGTTGGGTTCTACCTACCTGAAACTGTGACAAGCTGAGCACAGAGTCTGAAGAAAAGGGCAGAAGTCTCCGTCCGGGCTTGGCTAATGGTGAACAGAATAATACACAACTCCCTTTTTAAACATGGCTGAAACGTCTTCATGGAGTTCAGGGACGCGTTAACTCTTTGTTGACTTGTCCACATCGATGGGCGGTGTGTTGGATGTCTCAGCGGTAAAGTTCCACCATGAGGTGAGGATGTAGCGCTAGCAGCAGGCTAAGAGGCATTTGAGTTTGACCAACTTTTGAAGACATAAATGCCAAAAAGAAAAACAAGCTTGTTTCAGACAAGTTTCCTAAATTGTTAAAATAAAAATCTACAGAATGCACCTAATAATATTGGATAACAACAAAAGTCTGCAGGAACTGAGCTCAACGCGACCTACTCCAAGTTCAGCCAAGCTGGAAGTCTCACAACTCCAAGTAAAAACAGTTTTTGCACCTTTTGTTTTCAATTCATGGACTTCAGCTTGCATCACAGGTGAGCAAGGGATGGTCCATAGGTGTTCTTCAGGCCGTCTTGGTCCAAAAGGTTGGTGACACGCTGCATCATCAGACATGCAGCCTATAATCTTTCTGGATCACAGCTGTTGTTATTTGGCAAAAGCCATTCTCAAAGGAGTCTCCAAAATGTCTCGAAGTAATCACATAGATTCTCAGTTTCATTGCAAACTGCAGAGAGTAAAGTTCAGAGTTTTGCAACAGATGAAAACAAAGAAAGTACAAGAAAAATTATTATATCAGACTAAAGTTGCTGGGATTCTTTAGAACCCTCTATAGTTCAGTTTAAATTTTTTTTTTGGTGCAAACTGTATTGAATTACAGTATTATGTCTTGGTGTCTGCACTACATGACCGGTTCTCACATCTTCCTCTTGAAACCCCACTGCATTTGGATCTTTAATGTTTTGTTGCAAAAGAGGAGATATGTTTACACGTACGGGAACATAACCTGAAAACTTGGAAAATACCAAAGCATTTCCAGCAGTGTTGGCAGAAAGAACCTTCGGCTGTGTGTTTGCTTCCTGCCAGACGACGACTCGAGATTTACAAGCCTGCAAAGCCGTGCAGATGTGGAACCAAAGAGCAAGTGTTATTGTGTATCCCCTGGTGTGCAGGGCTACCGTCTCCTGTCCCGGTCTCCCATCCTCACGCCTTCTGGCCTCCCAGCCACCTCGCCTTGCCACCTCCTTTCATGCCACGCTGTCCACCTCACCTCTTGTCCGCCCCTTCACCCCCACCAGCGGCGGCAGGAGCTGCAGCATCCCTGCTGGGCCCTGCCTGTTTATCTCTTCCGAAGTGCTCATGATTAATGAGGCCCTGAACACATCCTCTATTTCCCTTGGACCTGGGGAGCCCCACAGCTGAGTAAACAGGCACCAGCCGCTGCGCTTCAGTCCCGGCACTGAGCTCCGTCCACCAGGGAACCCCCCCCACGCCCCAGCTACAGGTAGCAATGCATAGGAGGTGCACCGACAAAAGGGGTTTTGACGTTTAATGTAAGCAATTTACCAAATATTTTACAAAATCAATATGACTTTTGAACTCTATTGTGTTTAAATGATTACTGCAATATTACAAATTTGATTAAAATTTAACCAGTTTACAGTTTCTTTGGGTTCATTCTGCAGATTAATGGTCCAACAATACGTCTCCATCACTGAACTTTGACAAAACATGCAACTGACTCCTCGGAGGCAGCCACGGTTCAAGAGGTTTTCAAATTCAAGATATGAACTTTGATGTTCTGAACCACTTCGGCTATGGCTGCCTCAGAAGAGTCGACAGGGGAGAGGGTGGGCCCCAGAAATCGTCTTATCACCATCTAACTGGTTGGTCCACTGAGTGAGTGTACTGCCTGTGGGACTGTTTGTTGTGGCTCCTCGGACTGATGAAGTCTTCTGGATGAAAGACAAAACGTTTCAACAAATAGAAACTGTCCGGAGGACCTGACTTAACTTTGTTGGATGTAACTTAGTAAAAGGAAGAGTTAACTGACATAAAATGATTAGTTGGGGAGGTTTTGTTAATGCAAGAAGTCTTCTTCTTTATAACAAAATGCAGTTTATATATAGCCTAGTTACTGGATTAGCTAATGCTAGCCTAGCATCAGCTAGCCTAGCATTAGGTAGCATAGCTTCAGCTTGCCTAGCATTAGCTACCCTATCATTAGCTAGCCTAGCATAGCGTCATCTTGCCTAGCATTAGCTAGCCTAACATCAGCCAACCTAGCATCAACTGCTAACCTAGCAGCTAGCCTAGCATCAGCTAGCCTAGCATCAGCTAGCTTAGCATCAGCTTGTCTAGCATTAGCTAGCCTGTCATTAGCTAGCCTAGCATCAGCCAACCTAGCATCAGCTAGCCTAGCATTAGCCAACCTAATATCAGCTAACCTAACATCAACTAGCCTAGCATTAACTGAGTTTAGCATCTTTATTTAAACTTTTACACCCTCTTCAGTTTGCTGTTATATACATAATTGGACAGAAATATGAAAAATCTGATTATAATAATTGTTGATGAACTGTTAACGGTGCATCCATCCTCCATCCATCCATTATCTTTTATCCGCTTCTTCCATTTTGGCTCATGGGGGTCACCGGTGCCCAAGTCCAGCAATCACTGTGCGAGGGGTGGGGGACACCCTGGACGGGTCGCAAGTCCATCAGGGACACATATGGGATACAAATGAGACAAACAACCATTCACTCTCTCCTAGAGACGATTTAAAGTTACCAATCAGCCTAACATGCATGTTTTTGGTCTGTGAGAGGAAACCGGAGTACCAAAAAGGCCCCCGGACCGGGATTTTAACCAGGGACCTGCTCGCTGAGAGGCAGCAGCTCTACCGGTTGCGCCACCGTGCTGCTCGTTAATGGTGCATGTCATTTGTATTTTAATTTAATTTTTATTTGAATAAATAAATATTACTTAGCAAAAATATTATCTCCTAAATTTAAAGTTTATTTAGGTGTTCAGGCAAATTAGTTACAATTTTACTATATTGACTAATTGCATTAATAAAAGGTTCTAATGTAGCTAAAAGTGGCTGAGTGATACTAATTATACACATTATACAGTTATTTTATTTATCAAAAATGATGAAAAAAATTATCAAGACTTGACAAATTTGTGTAGTTATAAGAATCAATATTTAGTAATAACTTCTAAATTAGCTCAGTAATGAACTAAAAACAGATCAAATGTAAATTTTTGATGGTTTAAACTTAATTTAAGTGTAAGTTTGTTAGCTCAAATAACTCTAAAACATTTGTCATAATCTTCCAAATAAAAAAGTGCAAGTTAATAATAAAAATATAATTTAATGAACAATTTACTGTGTCAAGAGATTTTTTTTTCCAACATTAAAATAGAAAGAGTTTGGTTAAATAAACAGTAATCTGGCTGCTGTTGGGCGGTTTTAAAAAATCCTCCATTTCCTGACAACTCCAGAGGAGCTTCTGAGACTCCCTGAACATGTGTGGTACATACATGTCGGCCTCGTGGTCAACAAGTTCACAAGACCCCCGCTCTTTCCTCAGAAAGCAGATTTATCACTCTGTGCTGCAGACGTACGCAGCGACTGCGCCTGTGGTTTCCTCCATCTGCTGGGAGCATGTTACATCATTAAAAACACACCAATACACGACAAGAACCGAATCTGCAAAGTGTCATGTAAAGATGACAAATTAATTTAGTAGAAGTAAGGGTTTCGAGTAATCAGTTAAACAAACAACGTGACCTTCAAACCAGTTTTGCTCAACCGTACATGGAGTATCCGTTTCCTACAAAAGTCATTACGAATAATCAGCGCTAACCATATATACCCAGCACGGGTTTTTTTTTTTAATCCATAAATTTTGCAAAAATTTTAAGCCATGTGATTTTTTTGGGGCGTTTTCATGAGTGACACCAGATTCTTGCAAAATAAATAAACAGATTTATTGGCAGAGACGTAGAAGATTGCTCTGACAGGATGGGTAATCAAAACAGAGACCTGGATGACGAACACATTACTTGTGGGTAGAAAACAACAATTGTTGCAACATGTGGAAATTAAAAACTGCTTTATTCGGTGACAGCTGCTTCCAGAACCGCCAGTCACAAAATATTTTCCACGTGGATGAATCCCGGGAGTCGAACACGATCTGCGGTCTTTGGTTCTCCCCTTTTGGTGAGGATGGTCCCAGGCGTCGCTCTTGTTCATGTTGGGCTGTGGAGTCAAACGTTGTGTTCAAGGCCCAGCAGGTGAGCTTTTACTTCCAGCAGCTCTGATGGACCTAAATGCTTGAATGAAGCTTTATTAGTGTTACAGGACAATCATTACTGTTGGAGCCATTTGCTGATGGACTGTTCCTGTTTTTAATCTGTTAGGTGGAAGGCTCTTGACTCTACATTCCATCTTTAGTGCTCTGATTGTGATCATAGCGCTACACAGGTGATTTGGACCCCTTAGATCAGGGGTGCCCACACTTTTGACCAAGTCCAAGTGATCTACCTACGATAAGACCCCATTTACACAAGAACAACATCTGGAAACATTGTGTTTTTTCAATGTTTATTAGGGGTAATAAACAGAAAATGAACGGGTTTACACGAAAATGCTGCAGTTTCCATGTCTGTCGGGTTGCCAGATAAGAAATTATGAACCATAATACTGTGGCTTTACAATGATAGTATAAGATATAAGGCTATTCTAAGATGAAGTGTGTGTTGTGTTTGTTGAACATGTGCACAGCTGTGATGTGTAAATAAGACATGTTTAATTTATCTGGCAACCCTGAAGGGCTCAGGTGCATTCTTCTTATTTTTTTATGCCATGCGATCTACCCATAATATCTTTTTACGACTGGTAGATCACAATCGACGTATTGGGCAACCCTGCCTTAGACTTTGTGAGGTGGTCTGGACCCCTTGTATCTGCAGAACCCAATCTGTCTTCACCCACATCGAAGTACCACCACCCCATCAACACTGGTACCCCAAACAGAAACATGCATTGTATTGTGCACCAACTCCAAACAGCAAACAAGTCAAACAATGCAAGAAAATATATGGATTTTTGTGGCTGAACCACCAGTAAGATAAAAGGTTTAACCACAGTCTGGGCCAAGGGGGCAGTCCGCCCCCTCAAAAAATAAAAATAAAAACATAAATAAAATAAAATAAAAACCTGGAGAAGACTTACTGCAGCAGAATGGTATGAATACATTTTGTGAAGGATGGAGGACAGTAAAGGCCTCTGCTCCTGGAAACAGCAAACTAAATGTAAAACGCCTTACTGCGGCAAACGACCACGACTATAAGTCTGTCCGAGTGAGGACCAGCTGTCCATTTTATGAGGACACTTAAACAATGTCCATGGCAACAGGTTGTCCTTTTGTTCAGCAGCAGGAGACCCATCTGCAAAAACAAGAAGGACAAAAAGAGAAATAAATAAAATATGTTCTCACAGGGAGTGGTGCAGGTTTGGGTGTGTTTTCATTCAGGATGGCATTTCTAAATCAACCATTACTCCTTTTAGTTTCACTTTGGAAACTAAGAAAATGGATCAGCAGTTTCTGTACCAGACCGAGGGGTTCTTGCTGTACCCTCTTTTCCTGCAGGGAGGGTCAGGATCCCCCCTTTACAATGGTCTCAAGGTGTAAATGAACATTTGAAAAAACAAAAAAACAAAAAAACAATTACATTCGGAAAAAAAAAAAAAAAACTCACATTAGAAAAAAACAGAATTACATTTCAAAAACAGAAATACATTAGAAAAAAATGGAATCACAGTAGGCCAAAGTGGAAATGGCCTAAATCAAATTAGAATAAAAACGGACTCACATTAGAAAAAACTGTATCGCATTTGAAAAAAAGAAAAAAAAAGAAAAAGGAATTACATTAAGTTAAACAGGAAGCTTAAAAAAAAACTTTATTAACAGCATAAAACCGAGCAACAGAACAATATACAGTACAGACACAAGAGAAACACAGTTAAAAGGATAGCCTGCTAACTGGATCTCTGTTGTATGTGTACTGTATATTGTTCTGTTTTTGTTTATGCTGTTAATAAAGTAAAAAAAAAAAAACTACTTCCTGTTTGGCTCATAATTCCATTTTTTCAAATGTGATTCTGTTTTTTCAAATGTTGTTCATTTACACCTTACCCTCGCTGCAGAATTCTGCAGAATTTTATTTTATTTTATTTCATTCCGGCCAATTAGCCCATGCACTGTAGAGGCTGGATGATGTGGGGGATGGACTTACAGGATTTCTCTTCATTTAAACTCCTCTTTGGTTTTAAATTCCCATCAGGTTTGAGTTTGACGGCACCTATTGAAAATCACAAATTATCATCTTGTTCACTGCATGCAGGTACGTTTTGGATGAACGGTCCAAAAAAAAAACTGAAGCAGACTGACGCAGAGTAAAACTCTTGTTGCGCAGAGTCTTCTTGTTTTGACTGATGATGCTGATGCTAATGATGGGTCTTCATAGTGAAGACGCTGCCGAGTGGCTCCCAGAGTGATGAGAGTCACATGCATCCTCATCGATTCATCCACTGGATGTAACACATGTGTGAGTGTGCATGTTTTCACGTGCATCTGTGTGAGTGCGAAGGAATCCCCTGGTAGCTGGTGCCATGATGTGGGATCAAGGAGCTGTGTGTAATGGATACAGTGGTCTCCAGTATCAAGGCCTGAATGACTGACTGGCTGGCTGGTCGGCTGGTTGGGGGCGCCTGGCCCGTCTGTCCCCAAGTCTGCCCATCTGTCTCTGGACTCGGCTTGGTGAAGTGTGAGGTGAAAGATGGGGAGCTGAGCAGACGTAAAGCCATCAAGATGACGTGGTAGAAAGTCCTGCTCCTGAGGACCTGTGGGAAGAACGAGCTCCAAAGTGCAAAAAGCTCGAGGACACCAACGTCGAACGGGACAATATCAACAAGTGAAGTGGGTTTATTTGTTCTGCTTCTTTAATAAAAGCTTCAACCTAATCATTTACAGTCAAAAAGCATGTTTTCATAGGTTTCTCTACAGTAAAATATAGCTCCAAAGAAAACTCTGGACAGTGAAGTTTGTGGATTGTTCCGAGCAGCCAAGACTTTGTTTTTGGAAAGAGGTTCTGCCATTAAAATTTATCAGCAACGCGAGGAAAGTTCCACTCACCGCCAGTGTTTTGGTGTAACGTCGGATCTCAGTGGGAGATAACTCAAAAGCATAACAGGCTGACGCTAAAGCAGGAAACGGTTTGAGGTCTTTTGGGTCTATCGGGGTTTCTGTAAGGATTGACCACAAAATGTGCTCCGACCTTCATCGAAAACACGACTCCTCCAACATCATCGGATCCGATTCAAGATGCACAGACAGCACGAACAAAAGGAGGTTGAGGCGAAAGTCCACGTTTTGACGCCTGTGACGAGACGGAGATGAACGGTTTGTCTCTGGTTCCAAGTCGTGATTCCTTCACTTTAAAAACTTTTGGTTTTAGTGACTGATCAGAAAAGTGTAGACAAGAAAAACACGTGCGGTGAAAAGCGATTTATGAAAATGTCAAAGGTTGAGCTTTAGAAATCACTGAGCAGTAGATCCATGTTGCGTTCTCACCCAAACTAATTATAGACATTTTATTTTCTTCATAGTTTGCTGACACTTTTACTTGGTATTTGTTTAATTTTTTTTACATTTCTTGGTAGAGTTTATAGGCACTGAAATCTTTATAGATCAGTTCAAGACATCCTGAAAAGTGTTTTGAAGCCAATGTAGAACCAACACCCCTTAGTTGATCGAATCAAATACTCTACACCAGGGGTGCCACACTTTTTTATTTTTTTTAACTTATAAAATGACCAAGTCAACGTGATCTATCTACTATAAAAATACAAAACACATACCATATTTTTCAGCCTATAAGTTAGTTTTTTTTTGTTGCATAATTTGCATGCCCTGCAACTTATTTATGTTTTTTTTCCATATTTATAAACCAATGAGGCTGAGGTATGACCGTTTTCATTCATGCTGACTGAAAATGTTGAACACTACCATTTTCCGCCGCTAGATGGCAGTCGAGCAGTATGGCATGCCATTCTATCATGTAATATAGGTAAAAGTGGTTATTAATGACACAGTCATTGCCACCGTTGTCTGTCTGGAGCAACCGTCAAATCAGCTGCATTTTGCCGCGCCGCCCAGGCAAAATGCAGCTGATTTGACGGTCAAAGTGCATTTATTAAGCAAAAGTTTAACTGAGACACAGCTTTACTACAATTTTGAGCAAACAAATAATTGTTTTTAAGTAGTTATCTTGTTAAATTTCGAAGAAATGCACAGCGACTCGTCCCTCTGCTCGCTCATGTTTCCGCGTATCGGCTTTTGAAATACAGCTGACTGGACGTCAAAGTGCATTTATTAAGTAAAAGTTAGACTGAGACACAGCTTTACTACAATTTTGAGCCAACAAACAATTGTTTTTAGTTGTTAATCTTGTTAAACTCTTGTTAAAGTCCTCCCGTGCACGCTCCCGCAGCTGCCATTTGGCAGCCAATCAGTTTTTGGCACAACACCAGCCCACGTTTCAGGGTTGTCAGCGATGACGCATAATAGATGTGACGTATACGTTGAATCAAAATATTAATGGATTTTTCCATTTTATTAGACATGTTTGGACTGATGCAACTTATGGGGCGGTGCAACGTGTATTGCGGAAAACACGGTACTTTTGCTGTCACTCACATCTGTAGACTTATCCAGTTGCAGAGAAAAACACTCACAGTCCACGATGTCCTTCCAAAGTTGCTGGGTCAAATCCTCGAACATGGCTTCACCGCGCAGTGTAACCATGTTTCTTGATACCTGGAGAGCTTTGATCCATGATAATATTTCTGGTTAGTTTTTAAAGTCTTGGAACAACGAGTCAGCTGATTTAACAAATGCCTCTTTTACCATCTCTCCATCTTGTGTTTACCAATGAAGTGACTCACCAGGGATGATGCTTCGGTTGCTGCCTTAGCTTTTCTTGGTCAGCTGTAAGAAAAATAACCGCTGTCTGGATAACTGGGATTTTAGCTCCTTCACCGTTTTCTTTCTCAACTCACTTTTCGGGAGGAAGTCAGTGTCGTAGTTTTTAGGAACAGTCTGAAAATGCTGTTCCGCATTTCCCTACTTCGGAATAGCAATGAGAGACTTTCAGATGAGGCAAACACACTTTGAATGTGACACTGTGGAAAAAAAAAGTCCTCCCTTTCTGTATGGAAATGGTGTTTTTTATTTTTTATTTTTTTTCTTCTTACTGGGTCCAGCTCCTCCATTCATTTCATACCCTTTCTTGAGTTTAGAAGAAATAAACTGGAAGTTGACTAAGCAACTTGGCAGCTTGCTAGTTTTTGCACAGTTGTATGCACATACGTGGTGACCCATGTGTCAGAAAAGGTCAGGTCTCAGATTGGCTGTATGTCAGTCCAGTGGCAAATTTAATACCGAGGATGGATGATAGGTGGACGTCTATTTTTTTAATGCTGTGATCTACCCATACTCCCTTTGCGATGGACCAGTGGATCACGATCAACGTACTGGGCACCCCTGCTTCAGTAAGGTCCTCTGGACGGAGTCTTCTTTGTTGGAAGGCTTTAACTTTTACCCAACGACGTCCTCAGTCTTCAGACTATTCTACAAACTGTTGTTCTCTCAGAATAATAAACGTGTGTCCGAGGTGATGCGGTGAAACATCTGGAATGTGTGTGTCAAAGGAAGGATCAGTTTAAGTGCATTACCGTTGGATGTAAAAGGTGTGTGAGGACGTCTGCGGCTGTGTGTGTACGTGTGGTTTCGTGCAGTTTGTGGATCGGAGCACACTTGTACGTGCGTGTGCATGAATTTAGCTTCTCGGTCTGTGAGTGGGCGTACGTTAGGCGGTCTGCCTGCGTATTGTTCTGCGTGCCGTCATGTGTACGGGAGGTCAAACGACCACGGCCTGTCTGTCTGAGCGCTGCCTCCCCATGAGGCCTACGCCGCTGGCTGGAAAAGCTCTCTGACGCTCTTCCTCCGTCTTTCGTTCCCTCCGTCCGTCGCTGGGTCTCTGTCAGGCCGGGACAACACAAACAGAGGTGCTGCCTTCATGAGGCACAGATCCCCACTTCCTCTGAAACTTCCAGCGCCGCTTTTTTCCTGTCCAAATTCCACAGCCATTAAACTTTCCTGGCTGGAATTCAGAAAACAACTCAGTAGAGAGAAATATAGAGAGGAGTGGGTGGAGGTTTGGGGGATGAGGGACGTATGTGTGTGTGTGTGAGTGTGTGTCTCCTTTCCTGGATATCACAGATACGTGCTCCTGCGGACTACCTAAAGTAAAGATTTGACTTCATACTTGTTTTTGTTAGTGATCAGGTTTCTCTAAAAGTGTCTACTGGTTCTCAAAGGGTCAAGCTAAGGTGCCTGGGTGCTGCACCCCCCCTGTTCCCCACCACCTTTCCATCCACTCACAGAGCAGAGTGGATGTAAACCATGGTCAGATTAGTCTAAGGTAAATATTCAGCTCACGGCTGTGATCTTTGAGCTTGAGAACCGCTGGTGCTGCTTCGGTTCACCGGTGGTAGTTCCACAACCCAAACAACGTGGCCTCCTGCTCGGCAGGGCAGCTGAAGGAGAGCTGGTGCTACTGTGCTGGACGGCTTCTCTCTTTCTGTCAATTTCTGTGTGAAAATAATAATAAAATAATTAAAAAAAAAAAAGAAAGCTGAAGGGACTTCATGTCCAGCTCCACAGTCAGGCTACAGGAAACGGTTTTGATCTGTTTTCTAAAACTTCATTTTGCTTTTAAAATAATGTCATGTTAGATTTTATTCTGGATAATTTCCATAAATCCATTCAACCTTTATTTAGACAGGTTGATCCCATTGAGCCTCGGGGACTCATTTACAAGAGAGACCTGGATTTTAACAAGGAGTGATGCCAACAGTGGACAACGACGACAATCATAAAGGATGCGTACAAATTTAAATTTTGTTTAATAACAAGTGAACATAAAATGGCAATTAAAAGGAAAAGTAGTGAAAAAACAGCTAGATTGTAAAGCAGTGTAGAATACTAAAAAGTGTTAAAGATTAAAACTGATGTTGAAAGAAGTATGAAGTTGTGATTTGTGCTCATAAGTGTAGAATATTTCAAGCCTTTTACACATGTGGGCAACTAGTTGGAGACATCTAACTATAAACAAACAAACAAACACAAAAATGGCAACATTCTATGCATGATTTAGATGCAATTTAACCACAAACTGTCTTTGTTATTTAAATTTAAATGAAAATGAAGTCTTATTTTATTTACAATTTAGTTTTATAGGTCTTTCAAACCCTTTCAAAGTTGTCTCGCATCTCAAACCGACACCAGCAACAACTTTGAGTTGGTTTTGTAAAATGTTCACTCATGTTCAAATTTCCAACAACATAACATCATCGCACAGTGAAATTAAAAAGCATTGCAAAGCCGTTGAGGCATTTTGAAAACTCTCTTGTACATATGCCATTTGTCACCAACATAATATTTGTTTTGTTATTGCTAACTAGTCCTGATCTGGGACTGGACCAGGACTGGACATCTGAACAGAAACCCCCCGTTTGCTCTTACCAGCTACAAAAACAATGTCTGGCAGCCAAAAATTGCTGTTTATAGTCTTGAAAATGACTAATATTCTGATTTAACTGACTGAAAACTTGCAAAAACTATGACTTTGCTATCAGGAGCAAAATAGTGCTGTAAGCTCATGCATTTGCACTTAAAGCAATAGTCCCCAACACTAAACCTTGAGGAACACCATCCTGCATATAATTCCTTTCAAGCACAACCAGACACAAGTGGTTTCCTCAAACTGGTAAATTTATTAAAATTTGACACGTGAAAACTAAAGACACATAAAACAAAGCAACAACTAACTCCTAAGAAAAAGAAACAACAAATCTCTATTTTAAAAACGTGTACGCTTGATGAAGAACAAAATACAGAGATAAAACAAACATACTCCTTTAGGTAGTACACGGCCAAAGAGGTAAGGGCTTGCTTCTATGGGGTGCCAGTTGTAAAGTTACACAGTCAAGAATTAACAGCAATATTTTGGTTTATTTAGATTTTCATGAAAAAAAAAGTGTTATTTTTTCAAAGTCATATTTTCACTATATGTTATTCATACATTTATAAATGTCACAGTTCATAAATTAAATACTTAAATTTACAAGCTAAATAGTTAGTTTACAAATTCAATACTTAATTTGAACGTTAAATATTTAGCTAGCAAGCTAAATATTTAGCTAGCAAGCTAAATATTTAACAGCACACTAAATATTTAGTTTACAAACTAAATGTTTAACTTGTAAGTTAAATATATATTTTATGAACTAAACATTTAGCTGTAACTTAAATATTTAATTTCCAAGCTAAATATTCAAAGCTAAATATTTAATTTCCAAATTAACATTTATTTTCCAAGCTAAACATTTATTTCCTAAGCTAAATTTTTAATTTGCTAACTAAATATTTAGCTTAGTCCTCAATATTTATTTTCCAACCTAAACATTTAAATTCAAAAATAAATATTTAGGTCAGACATAAATATTTAACTTGCAAGTTAAGTATTTAGTTTGTATACTAAATATTTAGCTTGTAAATTAAATATTTAGTTTGGAACTATGACATTTATAAATGTTTGAATAACATGGTGAAAATATGACTTTGAAGAAAAAAAAACTATTTTTTTCTTATGAACGGCTAAATAAATCAAAATATTGCTGTTAATTTTTGACTGTGTGACTTTACAAACGGCCCCCCACATACGTCTTCAGTTTCAGCTTCTTCAACTTTTTCCTTATAACTTAAAATTTGTGCTTACTTGATGCTAATCTCATACCATTGCTATGACGTACTTCTTCTAGTTTCCTTTCACACACACACACTTGACTACACTGCCATCTACAGGTGAAAAATAAAACTACAGATAATAAATTAAACCGTACAAACCATATGAACATGAAACGTAAATAAAACGGTGGCACGTTTTAGTTGCTTCCCTGCTTTGACAACCTTGATATGAATGAACGAGTGACTTTTCAGGTTTCTGCAGAACTTGAAGTAATTAAATCACTGAACCAGGTGTGTTGGAGCAGACAAGCTAAAACGTGCAGGATAGTGTTCCTCGAGGACCAGGGTTGGGAGCCACTGTGCATTGTTAGAGGAGTCCATCAGGGTAAGACATCTAGCCCAACAGAAATAGATATCAATGCTGTTTAGACCAGTTTCATGTCATCCATACTTTCAACCAGCTTAAAATCTGCAGATTAGGCGGGGAATTCTGCACATGAAGCAGTGTTTAACGTGAACTGAGGGTTAAAGGAGAAGAGGGCAACAACAAATGGTCATAAAGCTGGAAAAAGGGCCCTATTTTTCTACAAACCCTCACCTTTAGAATCCAGCTTTGGTGTTGAGGTTTGAACTTTTCCCTCTGTCACCTCCTGCAACCCCTTATCTTTTTANNNATCCCAAACCCCCAGAGAGCTGGTGCTCAAACCAGCTGCTCGCGCTTGTAAAACCAAAAGGATTGATGGGGGAAGAAACGTCCATGTGTGTTTGTGTGAGCGGGAGATGGACAGCGAGCGAACTCGAGGGGGTCTGCAGTGAGACGGCGAGCGCTGAACTCACCAGTCCTAAATGAGAACAATCTGGACCGGCTGCGAGAACGGACTAAACCCAAAAAAACAAAGTAGGGAGCGTGGGAGGGAGCCCAGGATCCGAGAGGGAACAGGGAATTAAAGTGCCCGTCAAAGAAGAGAAGGATTGACAGGAGGAGGAGGAGAAAGTCCAAGACACCTGTGGCAGAAACCTTCAGTTCAATGTTTGGTTGTTTGGGGGTTCTGAGGGGGCTGAAGTTACTAACTGCAGAGCTCAGTTCTGGAATGGACCAGACCATGCTGGGCCTGCACCATGAACAGCCGCACTGTAATAACTCAGGGACTGGGGGGCTGAAAGGCGATAGCCTGGCAGGAATTGGTTTACAGCCAAGGCAGTCGACACTTGTGGATCCCGACTTCCCTTTCAGACGGAGGCTAACACAAAGCTGTGGGTGTAAAAGGAGCTTTCCTGTCTGTGGCTGCAGACCTGTATCAAGTCCGCCAACGAGAACTAGATGATAGAAGTGGACAGAGCGATGAAGACCGATACAGGGCTCTGAAAGCTGTGCAGCGGTGGCACTTTCAGTTATTGGCGTGCAGAAACAACGGTCCCTCCTCTGTACGAGGGGATTAAGAGCAAGGTTACATTCCACTGGTTTCACACCAGTTGGTGCCCAAGATTCCTGCATGTATCTGGTTCATTTACCCAGTTTTTGATGTGGTGTTAAATAGCCGTAATAATCGAATTTCTGACAGTAGGAAGTGTCGAGGACTAAGGAGATTACTTTAAAGCCAAAACCATGAAATGTAAATACTTTCATGAAGACTTCCTAATATACATTTCTTTTGTACAGAACCCACGGTTGAAATATTTCTATTACTACTGGATTTACTGGTATTTTTTCAGTAGCTTTGAAAAATCCAAGAATAAGTTCTACAACAGCATACATACATTCTTACATTTACAGAAAGTTTAATATAAAAACATTTCGGTTTCTTAAATTTCAAGACTGGTTGAAAGTTTTAATAAATGTTTTTTCTGATGATCATTGTACAAATACATAATAAACATTACAATGGATGAATTAATGGGTGAGTGTCTATTTACAAATCTATGCATTTCACTTAATTTTTCATTACAAATAAGCTTAAGTTTTTCCGAACTAGCAGCCCAGTGGGTGTCTAAAATACTAATTTAACACTGACAAAGTTAATAAAATAACGTTTTCATAAACGTGGTATTCCTTAAAGTAATGCATTTTGCCTGTCACCTTGCACATCAAAGTTTTAATCAAAAGCTTTTGTGGCATCTGTTAATAATAGATGTATGTGCTGTAAATGACTATTAGTTCACCCAGCACCATTTCTACTACAGTAGTACCTCGTTTATCGCGGGGCATCCATACCCAGAAGCCCCGCGACAAGTGAAAAACCACAAAGTAGGAATAGTAGTACAAGTAATAGCAAATTTTAGTGTATATGTGTGTATATATACATATATGTATTAAGGCATTTTAAACCCTTCCCACACACGCAATATTCTAAACAATGTTTCTAAAGCTCTAAAGGAGCACAGAATGTCATAATTTCAGCTCCCTGCCTCCACTGCTCTTTGCCACCTGCAAGCACTCTTGGCCACGCCCACTTCTCCACTCTGCATGGAGATCAGCTGATCAGCTGCAGGAGGTGCTAAATCATTTAATATAGCTGATTTAAAATAAAAATGCCATGCCAATCGTGCGGCTCAGCCGTCAATCAGCCATTTGCGTGTCGTGTCCAATCTTATTTTGAAAAACCGCAATAGAGCGAGTCCACGATAAATGAACCGCGAAGTAGTGAGGGACTACAGTAATCCATTCCACTGGATTAACAGGAGAACACTCAAACCACTAAAAGTCCACTCCAGGTTTTCCTGGTTACACCACATGTCACACAGTGTTTCCCTGCGGTCACTTGGCTGGACAGACACTCATCTCTGAGTTTTTTGTGTTTTTTTGTGGATGAGGCTGGGGGAAGAGGGGGAGACACCTCGGTGATGTGCGCTAGCTTAGTGCTGCTTTAGTGCTGGCAGTTGTTGCAGTTGATGACCGGGGGTGGGGGGGTTGTTATGAGGCATGAGAGAAGAAGTGGAGCGCTACATCTGTAGCATCTTAGCTAGTGCATCAGAGCCGGCAGTTGTGGGTGGGGGGGGCGGT
>JARVGQ010000610.1:27929808-27941553 GCA_031762355.1 Hypsolebias martinsi | reverse complement strand
TTCTGCTGTCAAGCTACTGCTTCTTACCGTCAAACAGGAAGTACAACCGGAACTTGGCTTTTCAAAGTAAAAATTTTTCCAAATAAAATTTTTTTTAATGAGATGCGTGACGTAACCCCGAAACGTCGTAAGTCAAGACCGCCGTAAGTCGGGGACTACCTGTACGTGCAAAACGTCAAAGATAACAAAGCTAATTTGTTTCTGTTAGCTCAGCTGTTTTCTTTCTTTAGCAAATTACGAGTGGGCCCCACCAAACCACTCGTCCATGGACGTGAAATGGACCAGAATTTTGCCCACGGGCCACCAGTTTATTATCCCTGTTTTCAAGGCTCTTAAAACTGTGTGGCATGCAGACCACTGATTAAAAAAAAAAAAAAAAAAGAAATTCATACCTAAAATTTATATAAGAATTTGACCATTTTTAGTATTCCAATATTAAGACCAAACAATGATTACAGAACATTACAAGCATCGCCACAAACATGACTTTTTTTTTTTCCCTCTTGGCCACACAAAGTTAACTTTGTTGTTGTTTTCAGCGTGAGCTCTGCCATTGGCATCGATAGCAGGGCGTTTCTCTGATGACACGTACGAGGACAGAAGGTGGCAGCGGCGCTGATGGAGATGGGAGTTTGGCCACACCGCTGGAACAGCTGAGTCCACCGAAAGCAATGGATGAGTGTGATTAGCTGAGCTGCAGCAGAGCTCTCATCTGTCAGTGTGTGTTGGTGTGAGGAGTTGGGAGGGAATAGGGTGGAGTAAAAAAAAAAAAGAGCAACAAACAATGAGAAGAGAAATGAAGAGGAGGGAGATGGAGTGCGGCACACATCCAGGACTGGTATGTCCGTCTGCCATTTGAGTCCGCAGGGAGCTGCGGCTCGGCACCATGGTTTCAGTTACACCCTAAACAAACAAACAAAGGCGTTTGGGCAGCGTGTCTGTAAGCGAGATCGGGAGTGAGAGATTCTAAACCTCAGTGAATTTCTGTGTGGCACGCGTGTGCACACACTTACACACAATGTGCCAGTCCACCTCCCGGATGGATTTCCCTCCTTAGGTAACCATGACACGGGGCTTAGAGAAACCTCATGGCGTTACGGTTCGTTGGGAACCTCACGGATATCTGTTCGTCACGTTCCTAACGCTCAGCCGCACCGATGACGTTTATACGTCTGCATGTTTTGGAGACGTGTTTAGCGCCGCCAGGGGAAGACGGCGATGTGGCGACGGTTTGGATCATTCAAACGTCTGTGATCATCTCTCTGCAAAGAAATGCGTGCACCTTGCTCATTTATCACGGCTGTTAGGTTCCAGGTCCCACCGCGATGAGTGGAAAACCGCAAAGTAGGGAAGCACAGCAGGACAGCACAGTGCAGTGGCCATGTGGTGTAAATGAACAACATTTGAAAAAACAGAATCACATTTGAACAAATGGAAATACATTAAGCTGCGGAAGTGGCCGAAGCGGAAGTGGCCGAAGCGGAAGTGGCTGGAATCACATTTGAAAAAACTTAATTACATAAAGCCAAAGTGGAAGTGGTGGGTTTCTTTTTGTTTTTTGTTGTTTATTTTCTTTTACTTTATTAACAACAGAAAACAGAACAACAAAAAACACCACTTCCGCTTTGACTCAGTGTAATTCCGTTTTTTTTTTTTTTTCAAGTATTGTTGTGTTTTTTGTTTTTTGTTTTTCCAAATGTAATTCTGTTTTGTTTTTTTGTTTTTTATTCCAAATGCTCGTTTACACCTTAGGGCCACCGTAGTAATGTTAACCCTTCGTGCAGCAGATGCAGCACAGAGCAGAAATGCACTTCTTCATCAGTTACACTGAGACACCTGAACATAGAAGTTCTAACATAATTAAACATAACTTTTAACACTTATATATTTTGTGATTGTGACGATTTTACGATGTGACATACTTTGAATTTTAAGCTGGAAGACAAAAGTCGATCGGTGCATCTGGCAAAGGGTTAACCTTCACAAAATTCATGACAGGCTGCAGGTGGGAGCTTCTCCCTTTACCTATGGGCTGCACACAGGTGCAGCAAGTGCTAAATCATTTAAAAAATATATATAATAAATAAACAATCCATGCCGCTTGTAGAGCTCATCCATCATTCAGCCAGTTGTGTCGTGTCCAGTCTTACTTTGAAAAACCACAAAAGAGCGAGACTGAAAGTCGAACCGTAAAGTAGCGAGGGACTGCTGTATGTATATATCCATGTCCTCGTTTTGCTCAGGTGGGCCACTGGGACCTTTTCATCCTCACCAGAATTGTCCTGTAAAGTTTCAGGGTTCAGATCGTGAGGAAAGCTGATTCCAGAGTTTGCTTCATCGCACATGGTTTCACTTCAGTCACCTTCTTCTGCAGGTTCTGAAGCAGACCTTTTCTTCAGAACGTGCCAACTTGTGGTGGAACAAGAACACAAGCTGTAATTAGGAAATGAAGACTGTCTGAAGCCTGATGATTAGCTCCTCTGTGGTTCTGGTCTTCCAAATGATTTGTCCTCTCTGGTGGAGTCCCTGTCTCGCTGCAGCTTCGCACTTTGACATTTCTTATTTAAATTTGTCTCCTTTTCTCTAAGAGTGCAATTCCACCCGAATTCAATATTCTGAAGTGGAAAAATAGTTTTTACAAATTTCATCCACATATCTTGTAATATTTGCATTTGTGACAGTTAAACACTGCTGGGACAGTCTGCTTGGCTGTGGGCTAAACCAGTGCTTCCCAAACGTTTTAACCTACGTACTCTGATCCTTATTCAGGACTGCCTGTTGTGAGGCAGGCACCTGTTATTATCCACCTGATGTAGGGTTTCTTAACTTTATATCTTATTCTTCCATCAACTTTAATGCAGACTGAACCACAAGTTTTATATCAAAACGACCGGCTCGGAAACGTGATGCGTGCTTTTACTTTGATTGGCGTTTCCAGTTACCATGACAACGTAGTTTGCAAACAAAAACATGATTTTTCTCATTGAAAAACACTGACAGCTATTAGCTTGTAACTGCCACAGCGAGGTCACATGAGTTACACTGAAGAGGTCTCTGAACAAAACACAGATTTACTTTTGGAGCCATTTTGATTCAAGATGGCTGCCGTAGCTACCTCGGAAAACTCTAAATTGACTATAACTGCCATTCTTTGACATACTGATATTGATCATTGGTGTGGTCGTAGTTGATAGTGAGTCGTTGTCCTGATGTAAATTAAAAATCTGCGAAGACTGATTTAGCTAAAAGAGAAAAACACGATAACTCAGCTAGTTTAAGATATCGAGCTGAATTTTGGTGTGGTGGTAGCTGAGAGCAATGCCCAATAAATACTGAATTCAAATTAAAAAATCAAAGATGGCCACCAAAGCTATATTTAAATGGCTTTAACTCTGCTATTTTTACACACTGAAATTTGGTGTGATTATGCGTAGGTGAGAACGTTCCCTATCACATACTAAATCCAAATCGAAAATCCAAGATGGCCACCATAGATTAAAAAAAAAAATTAATATAACACATTGATTTTTTTTGCCATTTTGAGCTGAAACTTGGTGTACTGGTAGTTGAGAACGAACTCCAACACATACTGTCAAATCAAAATTTTAAAATGGCCGCCGCATGGCAGTCCCCATCCAAGATTCTCCAGGAACTTTCTTGTTTCGTACAATCCTCTCGCTGAAAGTCCTTTAGCCTCGTTCTCTTCTGCTCTTCTATCCCTCCATCTTGTCAGCTATCATTTTATCTCTCTTATCTCGGAGGGAGCTGAGATGGAGTAGAGGCAGGGCAGCCGACTCAAAAGTCCCAGGTTCGATCCACAGCCATTCCCACATGTCATGGTGTCTCTGAGCAAGACACCCAATCCCCAATTGCTCCTCGGGCGCCTACATAGCTGCCCACTGCTCCACCCGGGTCCATCCCTGGTGCGATAGGTCAAATGCAGAGAACCAATTTCGCCATTGTATGGGAATATACAATGATGACATAGCACTTTACTTTCTTATTTCTTTTTTATTTCATTTAGTCTCAACTCAGTTCAGATCGTCTCCTAATTTGTATCCACTTCTTTTCATCAGGCCACAGAATCTTCTTTCAGTTGTGTAATTTTATTATTTATTTTGGTCTATATTGTTGAAGACAGCCTCTTCAGTCTGGAACACCAGTCGTTGTGCGTTATGTTTGTCTTTCCAGCGTTGGCTCAAATGGTAGATCCTTCTTGTGAGGACAGCGGTGCTTGAATCTGAGAGTAGTTTAAACAACGGGGCCTCTTCTGTTCTTCTCACTTTGCTGGAACAAGCTCTACTCCAAAGTGTTTCCCTCTGCTGGTGTCGGCGGCAGGAATCATGGAGGCTGGGAACGTTCTCATGGATCCCGTGGAGAGGAGGGGTTGCCAAGGGTCACCCCAGGTCAGCGGCAGGCACCGCGGGAGGATGTGACTCCGCAGCCTGACAAGGGTCTGCCGATGCGGGTCGACATATCCCATCTGTCAGTGCAACTATTCTTTGTCAATGGCAAATCCACGTAGCAGCCAGTCATGAGGGAGTGGCGGTGGATGTTTCCTGAGACGGCCAACGAGGAACCACGCTGTGGCTCACTCTCCCACTTTTGTTTTCATTCTCGCCGGGGTCGGAAGTGTTATTTGGGTTAGTGTTCAGGGAGCAGGACTTCTGTTCGGTGGGAACTCGGAGTCTCGTAGAAGCTTTCTCGCCCCCTCTCTATTTTCCCTGCTCAGCTCCCTGTGAAGGAGAACAATAACATGTCATCAAATGTACACTTACTGTTTAAAGTAGATAAATATTTTGCCTACATCGTCTTTCCTAAAAGAAATCTTGGCTTTCAGTTTGTCCTTTGGCTTTCGGTTGAACAAATATGATCTAATCTCACTTGGGAAAAGCGGCTCCGCTAAAAAACACGGGACATCACATAAACACTCTGTGTTGCCAAGTGTTAAAATCTTGGGGTTTTAATCAGTTGGCCTCGAGGCACAGAACCATACTTTTACATAAAAATCCTATTTATTAGAGTTCAAAAGTTATTTTCATGTTCTTGGCAACTGTTGACATCAAAACTGTCATAACTGCTGAGATCTGGCAACACAAGTGAAAAAATCCAACGGAGCAACGACTCCCAACACATATTGAAGACACGCACACATATGTACACATGTGTATGTTTTGTTTTCAGAAAATGCAGCCTGTAGTCTCGCATGAAAAAATATGGCAGTTCGCGTTACCAAAGAGTTATTTAATTATGCCTTCCAGCACATTTAGTGCTCACTAATTGTTTCATAATATTAGTTTAACTGCTACACAAATATGATACTGAAACAATTAAAATGAAGATATGTTCAGCTCATGGGAATAAATCTCCAAACATCTCTGCACGTGAACTTTACACTTTAAAAAGCCATTAAAATGCTACCTTTCATTCAGACTTTTACACAGAAAAAGTACAGTAAATTTAACAAACGGTCTTTAGTCTCTGATGTCCAACAGCAGTTTGTTGTGAAGGTCACACATCAGAGATTCGAGTTTTGACAAATGATGTCTCGTCCTTTTCAAAAACGAATAATTTGACCGATTTGAAATGAGAATCCGCAGCAGAACTCTGAAGAGCTGATCTTAGTTGTAAATAGATTTTTGTATGGGCTCAGTTTGGGAAGGAAAACATGTTCAGACGAGCAAAGACTACCCGTCTTAACAATCACAATCTCAAAAACGTTAAAGTGGTTGAAACAAATTTCATACAAGTGGTTTATTTTAACAGGTGAGAACCGGTTCTCATTTACAATGACAACCTGGTTAAGAAGCTTCAACACAAGTGGACATAAAACAGCACTGATAAAAGCAGAGGACACAACATAAGCAGCATAGATGAACATATTTAAGCAGACTATACACATTTTTTAAGCACTGTGAACAATACAGTGACTAGCATTGTAAAACTAAAAGCACGTGCAGCGATCTTGGACTAGTGAATGTAAAAGAGGAGAGTGTAATAAATGAGTCGAGCTTTATGCACCCTTGGATTCTCACTGGGTTGTCCTTGGCCATTCCCCGACATCCCGCGAGAGTGTTTACGGATCTCACCAGAGGGAACTGCTGATTATTCAGAAATCTTACAGTGCCTCAGAAGTGTCGTCATCTCCCCCCCGTCTGCAGAATGTTCTACGTCACCGCGTGCTTGGCTGTGCGGGGTGGTTTTTTCATTATCAGGGTCTTTCTTCTCAGCCAAGAAGAAAAAGTTTGATAGGAAATTTTTTTTTGCCTCCAGTTTCCTACATGTGTTCAGTTTCACTACTTTTTTGTCAGCCTAAACCAGGGGTGTCAAACTCACTTACAAAAGGGGGCCAAAATTAAAACCTTTTTCAAACTAAGGGCCGATTTCAGAGTCTACATTAACTCAAATCTGATACCCAACATCTTGTCTTGGTCGGAGGTTCCTCAACAAGAGTTTGATTGGTCTCATTTGATGTTGTGCTTTCAACATCATAATCAAAGATTACTGATAAAAATTCAAGAGATAGAAGTATTTTACATTTCACTTATCATCTTGGGGGCCAGATAAGACGTCAACGAGGGCCACATTTAGCCCCCGGGCCTTGAGTTTGACACATGATCTAAACAGATCTCACTTGTGAATGAGTCTCCGAGGCTCAATGTGATTTATCCGTCTAAATAAAGGTTGAATGAATGGTTGCAGTCATCTGCAACAGAGAACTGGAAGGAGGAGCAACTAGAGGAGGTGCTTTAGGTGTGAGAAGATTGATGAGGTTACTGGAATGCAAACTGTGACTTGGTTTGTGGATTGTTGAAGAAGTGACTGTAGGTAATTGGAAGTTTTTCTACTGAGGGTTTTGTAAATACGTAGATAGGAATTTGACTGAATTTCAGTGAATTTGTCTGCGAGAATGAAGAAAAAGTTTATCAAGGTGTACAGATCGCAGTGGTGTGTGCTTTTAATGAAGCTCCAGCTACAAACCTAATAGCAGCGTGATATACAGTATGACATCCAGGTTGTCTAGGAGTGTTTCTGAGTCAGACCTGTAGACCACATCACTACAGTCCAGGACTGGAAGCTGTTTGGATGGCTATGTGAAGGAAGACATTTCAAAGTAAGCTGACAAAGAAAGACAATGCAGAATTTAACCTTTAACAGCAGGACATGCTGATGTCCCCATCACTGAGGGATTTGAATAGTACGGTAAATGTTTGAAGTTTTTGAAATGAGTTCTTCTGGCACTCCACCCAGTTTGAACATTATCAACCATTAAATGGCAGTTATTAGTTGTTATCATCCCCATATGCAGCGCAGACTGCCCCTCCTGTACCTCTTAGTGGGTTTAAAGGTTGTTAGCGTTGGTAGCGATGATAATAGGTTCCGTTTTTAGCTTTGTTAGCGCTCATAATAGCTTCACGTGGTTAGGTTTAGAGAAAAGGGTCTGGCGTTAGGTTTAGGGTCTTGGTTAGGTTTAGGCACAAAGGTAAGGGGGTTAAGTTTAGGGTTGGTCCTCTGGGTCAGGTGTAAGGTTAGGTTTAGGAAAAGGGTTACATAAGATGAAAAAACAAACAAACAAAAAAAGACACTTCCGGGTTTACCTCGATGAGACGCTGCCTATTATCAGCGATAATGATAATAACATACCTTTAAACCTACTAGGACGTAGGTGGGACAGTTTCACCGCTACATATGGGGATAATGACAACTAATAACGGCCATTTAATGAACTGATAACATCCAAAGCCGCTCCTTCCGGTGCAATGGAAGAGCCGGTGGGTGGCCAGTGGTAGATTAATCTTTGGCCACCCCAATCATTTGATAAAACTACACTTTTAAGCAATATCAAAGCTAGAACCCTAGAACTGGCAACCCTGATCATATGACCAACCAGTTTACACATGCATAAATACATACAGTACATACATACATGCATACATAGCAGTGGCCATCTTGGATTTTGACGTGACAACCCAGTTTTTGATAGTGGTACAGCCAAACACCAAAATGGATGTTGGTATCTCACTTATGTTTCAAGTTCACCAGCTCTCAAGTGACGGACAGAATGGATGGTGTTTCCAATCCCCCTTTTCACACCACAGCAGTGGAGCGTGCATGAGGTCACTTCTGGAAGAAACCTTTTTACAATTTCTGATAAACTAAGTGTAAAATGTGACATTGAAAGCATTTTTTTTGGTTCAGAATTGTCCTATCATTTAATTTAGCTATACAGTATATATAAAGACCATATTGCACTTCTTAATGTATTCCAGCCAGTGCTAACTGGCTGTGCATTTCTGGTTTAGTGAGATGCATCATATCTTCCCAAATGCAGCTTCTTGAGAACAAAACAGTCAGATAAACAGTGGTTACAAATAAAGACTGGCACTCTGTTTTTCTGTCAGACAGGTCAGTTGGTCACACCGATAAAGATTTGCTGTGGAGCTGTATTCTACAACAAATAAGTGCCCCGATAAATGACAGGACGGGGGGTTGTTTACCCAAGGCAGCAGACATAAACACAGCAACCCGCTTGGATAGAAGGGGAGGTAATTTAGATACACCATCACCATTAGCCCAATTCGGGTTCAGTGCTTCTGAATCCACTGGGCTTTCCCTGTTCGCCTGAGAAGGGGGAAAAGTACACTGCAATTACACGTGTTCGACAAAATGGCAACAGAGGAGGAAATGAGGGGGGAAGCCAAGGTGAAGTCTGAGCAATGGAGCTTCTCCTCAGTCGTCTGTAAGTCGGCCACTGAGGTAGGATTGCACCGAGAATTGCCACGGGGGTTTGGTGGGGTGTGCTAGCATTTGTGACAATGAACCACAAATGACTCGACAAAGATAAGGCATGTGTTCAGCTTCCTCTTTGGGTCAGACATGCAAACCTTATCCAGGCTCCGTCTGATTAAGTATCACTTCCTATTAGAGAAATAATGTGTCCTGATACGCAGAGTTAAAGTCCGTTCTGTAATATTCCAGTAGACAGTAGTTGGGATTTCAACACAAAGTTTTGTTGTGGCCCTCAGTCGGTCCTGATTATCTCTGACTAAACTTTTACTGACACATTTAGCGCAAGCAGTTTGGCCCTTTTTGTGCAACTTAAAAAGTCCACATTAGGTTTGTGTGTCTCTGGTCCTGTTTCGCCAAAGATAGTTGGGTAGCAGAAACCATTATATTGTGATACAATTCAACTTTCAATCAATACACTGTGAATCAATATGTTTTGAATCAACGCACTGAGATGAAGTGAAACATAAGAGAACAAAGCAAAGCAGTGGACCCACGCCAGTTTTTAAGATCAATGGCATTGAAATGAAATTTGATTAGTGATGATTGCTGTATACTGATATAAAACCGCTCACAAATGCGTCTTGTTTGAAAACTGAAAAACACTTCTCTAAAACCTGATTCATGATCAATAAATAATATATTAATAGTTTGTCTTAGATAAATAAACCTGCTGGCAGCGGATGTGATTAATGCTCTTTTTGAACCTTAGCCGTATGCATCAAAAGGGAGGGAGAGTGAAGGTTGTGAGATTGGCAGAGGGATTGGTGCAGCATGCAGTATTGTGGACTCTGTGCCGGTCCATTGTAGTGAAGAGGGAGTTGAGCTGTAAGGCAAAGCTCTCTGTTTACTAGTCAGTCTACATTCATACCCTCATCTCTGGTTATGAACTGGGTAGTGACTGAAATAACGAGATTGTGGATACAGGAGGTTGAAATGAGTTTCTCATGCAGGGTAGCTGGACTCTCTCTTGGAGATAGGGTGAGAAGTTCAGTTTTCAGAAGAGACTCGGAGTAGAACCACTGCTCCTCCACATCGAGAGGAGCCAGTTGAGGTGGTTTGGGCATCTGGTAAGGATGCTTTCTGGGTGCCTCTCGTGGGAGGTGCTTCAGGCATGTTCGACTGGAAGGGGACTCAGTACGGGACACGCTGGAGAGACTATGTCTCTCGGTTGGCCTGGGAACGCCTCGTCCCAGAGCTGGAAGAGGTGGCTGTGGAAAGAGATGCATGGACCTCCCTGCTCAAGCTGCTGCCCCCAGACCTGACTTTGGAACAAGCGGAAGATGATGGATGGATGGTTCAGTGTTCAGTTCCTTGAAGGAGTCAGCCCTCGTCTGGGTACATGGCCCCAAATCTGCCTCAGTTCACCTGCACAATTGAAACAAGTGCACAGGGAAGGAAAGAGGAGCAACATTTCAGGGGCCATGCCTTCACGCAGTAACAATTTCCTCCAAACCTATTTGAGAAGAACAAAAGTCTGCATTTGTGGAGTTTGTCATGTTTTTGATTCCTGCACAGATATTAAGCAAAACGATTAGATTTAATAATTTCATCTGTGTAAAACGAAGCTGGTCGTCCCTCCAAACACTCCTCCTCCCCCCTCCTGTCTGATGAGGTGCACCCCGTGGCCTCATTATATGTGAGCTGAAGAAGGCCATGCCCCTGGTCTTTGTGCTGCGTGTTCAGAGGGTTTCAAGGAGTTGTTATGGTTTACAGATGTCACCCCGCATAGCATTTAGAGGGAGTCATGGTGTTGTCAGGAAGGGAGACTCCTCTGCTCCCATGTCTTCTCCCCTGGGTGTCGAGCAAGGGAGGGGTCTGTCCTGGGACCCCCCCCCCCCCCCAACCCACAGGGTGGATATGAACATGCACTCAAAGAGTGGTAGGAAAGATGACAGCTCAGGTTAGACATGCAAATCTAATAAATAAAACTTTAGTGGGCCTTGCATTCTGTCTTTGTCTCGTACCTTAGAGGATGCTTTGGTGTCTAACTCACTTAAACGTACATCTGTAAAAGAAAAAAAACATATTACACCAAAACATTCTTTCATAGTGCAATCATCCCTGATAAATAATGCTAATTTGAAGGAATAATTTTTCTCCTGTCAGGCCTGATGACCACAGCTTCACACCCAGCAGAGCCCCTCGTGTCTCCCACACCTTCTCCCACATCATTGTCACATTTTCAGGGAAGGAACTTTTGGCAGCTCGGCTGTGGTTGGAGGGGAGAGAAAAAAAATGAAGGGAGGGGTGAGAAAAGGACACTACCTCTTCATAAGAGTATTTCTTGCTGTAATGACCCAGTACGGGTTTTATTTTGAGTAGCAAGCTCGGAAGACGAGGTCATGGTGGAAAATCAGTTCCATTAGAGACTCAAAGCCAGGGGTGGGCAGCTTTCTCCCTCAAAGGTCCACATAAAGCAATGTATTTTATTTAAATCAACAAAAGGGGAGCATGGACAATTGGAAAGCAAGTTTTCTTTTAGACAGATAATCTGGGAGAGTTTTTCAGGCTTTTTCTTGCTGGAGCATAGTTAGCATGCTTGGGAAGAATTTGGTTCCCCAGTACTTTTTAGGAATATAAGACATATTCTCTGTAAAAATGGATTTGTGACAATATCAAAATCAGAATAAGCTTAATTATAATTGCACCGAAATACAGTGAGATTATGTTCGTACAGTCGTCCAAAAGATGGGCGGAGTGCACGTTGCTGCTGCTACTGAGAGCGCGGCTCCTTATTCTTTTTGGATAGAAAACAGGGAACAGGCCAAGAGGAGAGGATAGTGGTGTTACAAAAAAGATTTCTTCACATCTTGTCCTTATCAGGACACGATTTAAGACATTAAAAAAAACTCTACAAGCACGGACCTAAACTCTACTTTGCCGATGACTGTCAAATTTACTTCCCCCTAAGACACAATGGTACATGCTCTATTCAACCTCTGCTCGACTGCCTGG
>JARVGQ010000610.1:27715127-27731517 GCA_031762355.1 Hypsolebias martinsi | reverse complement strand
TTTTCCCAATTATTGGACAAAATTGGACAATGCGACTTATACAGAGGTGCGACTTATACAGCAGAAAATACTGTAATAGTAAAAAACATGAAGATAATCAGATGTTTGTTTGAAGAAGGCCGTTCCACTGTCGCGCTGCCGTGATGTTTTTATGTTTTTCTTCTTTCTGGCTTCATTTAGGGCCCCGAGCGGAAAAGAAGTGAAGCCTCAGCTTCCTCTCAGTCCATCCTGTCCTCCGGGCCGGACTCTAAACGGAGGCCAAGCGGCAGCTTTACGACCTTTCAATAAAAGCTGAAGCAACTAATCCCAGCCTCCCACAAACACTGCTCCTTCTTAACCCACAAAAGACCTTTTTTTTTTTTTTTTTTTAACTCTCTTACAAATGGGCAGCTTCGATTGGCCCCAATCTCCCCTGGGAGGGCCACAGCCGTCCCAGGGGCCGGTGCTCTGGAAATGAAGCGTCAACACAACTAAACCGAGCAAACCATCAAAAGTGCAGCAGACAGATAGTTGCAGATTAAAAACACCAACGCAGCGAGGCGGACGAGGTGATTTGATGATCTCAGGACTCCAGTATTGATCTTCTAGCCCCACAGGAACTGGACCGGACTTCCACCCACAAGAAGTCATTTGACCCCCATTGTTGCCCTCGCAGGTCACCCTTTAGTGACTGCTGACTCTGAGTTGCCACGGCGACGGAAAATTCCAATCAAGGCTCGGGTGGGCTCGTTAAGAGGCTGGATCTGTCCCCGGCTGCTTCTCATCAGCTGAAGAAGTTGTTGCATCATTTTATTAGTTGTTAACAGCTGGGCGCGTCAACGTTCCATCACCGACACAATCCACTCAGATGTTATCAACAACTTTGATGCTTCTCTGGTTTTACATTTCTGCTCCGCTTTAGTTTATGGGCTGTCAGCGACCGCCTTCTTAATAATTAGGATAAAAATTATACACTTTAGCTGCGAATTACAGGGATTAAAGGTCAAAAAGGAACAACTTGCGGCAGCTTTGACCTTCATATTTGTAGAATCGCTGGTCGGGTTTTCTGTCGTAGCTACAGGTAACTGTTTTACTCAGAATTAAATATTTTATTAGTAACTTTATTGAGTGATTTCTTTTTCAGCGGGGCTGTAAGAAGAAGTGTGATTGGGGAACAGGAACTGGGGTGGAGGGTTGAGTACCTGGCAAACATGTGTCTGAGTCCAGGGGTGTCCAACGTGCGGCCCAGGAGCCGTTTGCGGCCCACTGGGTGATATTGTGTGGTCCGCGACCGCAATTTAGAAACTTTTATCATTTTGGCCCCCCGAGCTTTGTTGGTGATTTTTCTATAAATGGGGGGATGTTTTTGTCGTTTTAAAAATTCAACACAAAATTCATGATGAAATAATCTGCACAGAACTTTACGAACCTGAAGGAAACTGGATTTCATTAAGGGAATGGATGAAATGAAATTCTCCTTCACCCCTTCGGTGCTTCAAGAGCTTGTTTTGAGCAGGACGTCTGTGGTTTCAGAAGAATTTTGAAAATAAAAATACGAATAAATTAAAAAAGGCTCCCACGTGGAATTTGATCCAACAACATTGTCACTCCAAGGATCCACTCCCAGGTTTTAGTCCCACCACACTGTAGTGACTTTAAAAGAAAATAAACTCATATCATGTGTTTGTTCGCGATGAAAGACTTAAACTTTTCAAACACGATGAAACAAAAACAATAAACCCAACAACTCAAAGGAACAGAATGCCTTTTGTTAATAACAGGATAATTAGTTTTGGAACTACGATTCAAAACTGTTGCTCTACCACTACAATACTGTGCATAAAAACAAAAAGATTTTTTAAACTAAAATTATAATTTTTTTTTGGGCACCACGAGTTCTTTCAACCTCACAGTTTTGACCCACATCAAAACGTTTGAACACCACTGGATCAGAAGATCTTTCGGCTTTTCCCTCTTCAGGTGTCACCACTGGTATGTCGTCAGGTCCTACTACCTTCCCTTTCTTTTTCTTTTCAGAGCTTTCAGACTTCACCCTCACTCATCTATCCAGCTTCCTGGTCCACAGTTTCTATGAACATTCTCTTCATTCATTATCTCCTCAAAGTGCTCCTTTCATCTTCCCATCACACCCTCCTCGCTTGTTAGAACATTACCATTCCTATCTTTAACAAGCCTAACCTGCTGCACATCCTTTCCAGCCTGATCCCTCTGTCAGTTGGTCCCGCCCTCTTTAGTGTCCAGCTCCCACACAGCTCATCATACACCTTCTGCTTTGCCTTAGCTACCTCCCTCTTTGCTCTACATTGCATCTCCTTAAACTCCTGTCTCCTCTGGACCACTGAAGATATGGAAATAAAAACAAGATTAAAAAAAATTGTATATTTAAAATATTTTAAACTAATGTATCGTGTATCATATCGATCCTAAACCTTTCATGAATACAATAAATATTGTATATCTGGCAACATTAATTCTGTCCTTTACTAATTGCAACCAAGTTTGGTTGATGTGTTTTTCCCAAACACTGTAGTGAGCTGGAGAACACTGCTTTGTGTTAGTTTAATAACGCTAAAACACCGCCACATTCAGCCTTTATAATTCACTATGCTCATTTAAAATTGATTTAATGTTGGAACTGACCCACCTCTTTAAGATTAGGAGGTGGCAACCCAAGACGTGATTCATCTGGAGCTCATACATTTCTGAAATTCCTGACATTTTGCCGGTTTCACCGTCGTTTGCATCTGTGTTTGGGGCTGGGGAGGGAAAAACGTGGGACAATGAGCCAGCAGATGGTCGGGTGGGCCAAAGATGTAAATAATGGGCCTTACCTCCAAATATAAAAAGAGAAACCCAAAGAATCAACATCCCAGGAGTCACGTTATGAAATTAAGCTTTTGTCTGTGTTTACCCAAAACGACCAGTTTTCACTCTGGAGCTTGGATCCAGATAAACCTTCGGATTTTGTTAAATCAAAATTTATTCTCGTACAGAAGACATTCAAATCACAAATATAAACGATGCAGTATTTTTTCATTGATTACAACTGTGTAAAGATCTGTTTTGATTGTAGAGCTGAATATTTGGAGTTTTTTGGGATGCATGATTTTTGGCCGATATCCGATATGTTAAAAATTATTTGGCCGATAACCGATACTGATATATCTTTTTTCCCTAAACTTACTTTTCAAAATTCAACCTTTATTTGTACTGGTTAGTTCCCATTGAGCCTCAAGGACTCATCTACAAGAGAAACCTGTTACTTACAGAGACTACATATCTTTCTCTGCTGTGAAATTAAAATACATTATTCTGCCTGGTCTTTGTCAAGTTGGCCTGTTATCAAATGCAGATGTCAAAAAGGGGTTGAAAATGATGTAACACTTTATAAATATATAATATATATTAAAAAAAGTTATTTTTGATGGAAAGTCCGATATTTAACTTTATCGCCAATACCAGATGATACCGATAATATCGTGCATCCCTAGTTTTTTGTTCCATGTGCAGATTTTCCTGAGTTTAATTTGCTTTTTGCTATAATTGATCAACCTTTTACTAAATTTACAGACATTTTGCTGTTTTCAATAACATTTTGCAACTTTTGGCTACCATTTTATTTTTCCCTTTGCTACATTTCCCCAAACTTTTGCTTCTTTTAACTAAACTTTTCACACATATTTAACCTTTTGTTACTTTTTAGGCCTTTGCTAGACTTAACTTACATTTTGCTGTTTTAGCTTGCATTCTGTTCTGTGTACGGACTTTGCAGAGTTCAAATTCCCTAAAGTTTGTTTTTAATTCGTCCCTTTTCCTTTGATTCGTCCCTAAGGCTTCCCCCCCCCCCACTCTGAGTGTTTCGTGCCGGCCACGTCTACATCTCAGAAACTGGAAAATCTTCAGTGTGGGTCAGAAGCATCCAAAGAATGCAGAAAACAGATACCAGCCCCAAGTTCTTCACGTTCTGGGGTGAGATCAAATATTCAGGATCGGTCACAGAATATTTTGGGAGTTTTGCATCAGCAGGCCGACGCCTCCAAACGTCCACGGCGCGTCTCAGCTGTTGAAAACATCACATCTCCATGCAAATTTATTCGGCGACCAGCTGCTGCAAGGAGATGATTCTGCAAAAGACACCCTTGAAACTTGTAATGAGCTCACCGTTGTGAATAATGGAGACCGTGAGGTCACGGGTGTCGAGATGTGTGCGTGCGTTTATGCGGCTCGACATTTGGTGTGTGAGGACGCCCGGCAGGAGGCCGGCGAGCGTTAACGTGTCCTGTCAGGTGCAACACACACACACACACACACACAGATCCAGGTCAACAATCTGTTGTGTTCTGTGAACAGGTTACGGAGTGCACCAACACAACTGTCACCAGTAGCTCTGACCCTTCAGATCTTCTGGTGTTGAAACACGTTAGTGTTCAGGACAGAGACGAGCAGTAAAGTCGTGAATTGTCCTTTTTCTTATTTGAAGGTAGTTTTTATAGAAAACCTGTTCGCAGGAGTCGTGTCATGTTGAACGCCCTTTAACATAATTAAAGCTACAGACTGTGAAATCTAGTTTCCTCTCAGATCCACCCACAGGTGCACGGCCATGTCCCCATGGACTGTTTCTCCTCACGTTCTCCTCAAAGCTTCTGGACATTTTTACTTGTGTTTCCTACATGAGAAACAAAGAAAACTGCACCAAAAGCTTCTGCCATGCTTGAGCTCCTCTGCGTTTTGTTCACAAGTGAGGGGAGAGGGGAACGTGAGATTGACAGACTGGTGCAGCGCCTGCAGTATTGTGGACTCTGTACCGGTCCGTGGTGGTGAAGAGGGAGCTGAGCTGTAAGGCAACGCTCTCCGCTCCTACCTTCACCTGCGGTCATGAACTCTGGTGACTGAAAGAAGGAGATCGTGGATACAGGAGGTTGAAATGAGAGCTGGACTCAGGAGACTCGGAGTAGAACCGCTGCTCCTCCACATCGAGGAGCCAGCTGAGGTGGTTCGGCTACGTCCCACTGGGAGGAGACCCGTCTCTTGATTGGCCTGCGAACGCCTTGGGATCCTCCCAGAAGCGCTGGACATTCCTAAATGACCTTTGACCTTTATGGAATAGCGTGCATCGTTCTCCAGGCTCAGACGCCGGACTTGAACATCTTAGAACTGGTCTTGTGGTGTAAACGTGTGTTGAGGTTCCAGCTTCATCCGTGCAGTTTTATTTCTTTCCAGCTCCTACGGCTCGTCACGGCTCCAGGAACGAGGACAACGTCGTTTCTTTCTGGAGAAGTCGTTTCTGTGGAGCGTCAACCCACAGCAGGACCAGTAACGGTTGCTGTAAGCACTGGGCAGACGGCAGAAGCTGGGGGGCTCAGACTAAACGGATTGTTGGGTCGTAGGTGGGGGGAGGGAAGAACCTCCTCCAAGAACAGAAAGGAGCCTCATAAGTCAGGACGCTGAAGCCTGCAGGGTTTCAAACCGTCGGTTAGAAGCTGAAAGTGTTGGTTTGCAGGAAGTCGCCTGTTCCTCACGCCTGGAGGAGGAACGTGACGTAAAGTAGTCCCTCTTCTTTACAGCGGCTCTTCCTCTCGACTCCTGAGGGAGTTTTTAGCCTTTATGTGCCGCTCTTTAGAAGAAAGCCATTAACCGGAGCGGTCACAAAGAACCAAAGTAGCCGAAGTCTACGAGCCGTAAAACTAAAAGCTTGACCCGAGGAAAGACCGAGCTGCCCATCGGAGCGTCTTTGACCCTTTTTGTTTATGGGGAAATGTTGAGCAACGACTGTTTTAAACTAGAGGAGCTGAATTTCCTGTGAACACTGAATGACTTGAAGCTGCATGAGCTAAAAGGGGCAAAACACAAGCTAAAAGCTAACAGCAGCAAATATGGAAGCTAAAAGGAGCAAGTGTTGGTAAAAGTAGAAAACATTAGTAAAATTACTGATAAAAGCTAAACATAACAGACTAGCTAAAAGTAAATGTTAGCAAAATGTTAGTTAAAAGCAGCAAAAATGTTTGATAAAAGCCAAAAGGAGCAAAAAGCTAACTGAAAGTAACAAATATTAACTAGAACTAAAAGTAGCTAATGGCTAACTAAACACCAAAAGCAGGAAAATGTGAGCTAAAATTAACAAATGGCTAAGTAAAAGCTAAAAGAAGCAGAAACATACGTTAAAGTAGCGTGTGGCTAATTGTTAAAACTAAACAAAACCAAAAAGTAGCTAAATGGAGGATTGAGGCTAAAAGTAGAAAGACTAGTTCAGTTAAAAGTAGCAAAATGCCAGCCGAAAGCAGCAGTTTATAAAAAAAAAAACAAAAAAAGTAGCAAAAGTTTAGCTCAAAGCCAAAAATAATAAAATACAAGATAAAAGCGAACAGAAGCAAATATGCAAGTTAAAAGGAGCAAAATGATAACTAGAAGCTAGACGTAGCAAACGGCTAGTTAAAAGGTAAAAGTAGCAAAACATCAGCTGAAAAGCAGTAAAATTAATGATAAAAGCTAAAAGTAACAAACAGTAGCTAAAAGTAAATGTTAGCAAAATATTAGTTAAAAGCTGCAAAATGTCTGATGAAAGCCAAAATGAGCAAAAAGTTAACTGAAAGTAACAAATGCTAGCTAGAACTAAAAGTAGCTAACGGCTAACTAAAAATCCCAAAAGCAGGAAAATGCGAGCTAAAATGAACAACTAACAATGAAAAGCTAAAAGTAGCAGAAACACAAGTTAAATTAGCATGTGGCTAATTGTCAAAAATAAACAAACAAAACAGAAAAGTAGCTGAATGGACGATAGAGGCTAAAAACAGAAAGACTAGTTCAGTTAAAAGCAGCAAAATGCCAGCCGAAAGCAGCGGTGTGTTCATAAAAAACAAAAAAAGTAGCAAAAGGTTAGCTAAAAGCCAAAATTAATAAAAAGCTAAAAGCAGAAAACACTGACATAAGTTTAAAACCTAAATATAGTTAAAAGAAGCTAAATAGTAGCTAGAAGCTAAATTAGGCAAGGGAGTAGCTAAAAGCTCAAAATAGCAAAGGCTAAGGCTTGCCAGAAATATCAGCTGAAAACTAACAGCCAAAAGTAATAAAATAAAAGCTAAAAGCAGCAAACACTGGCTGAGGATTACAAGTTTAAAACCTAAAAATAGTTAAAAGAAGCTAAAAGGTAGTTAGAAGCTAAATTAGGCAAGGGGCTATCTGAAAACTAAAAAGTAGCTGAAGACAAAAACACAGCAAGTAGCTGAAGTTTTAAAAAATCTTGGGAGAAAACATTTGTAAAATAAAAAAGTGTAAAAGTTACAAAAAGCACAAGCCGCAGCGTCGATCTGAACGAGCCGAACGTTTGCAACGAATCGGCTCGTGCACAAATTTGATCTCCGAGCTGAAAACACGATTTTGCCTCCTGAACAAATCAATCAGTCAAAGATAACGATCAGTTTTCTGCACGGAGCGTAGATTTATTAGTTCTGTGGATTTACAAAAAATGTACAATTTGTATTAACACTTAAATTAAACTTCACATCCGCGCTCGTTACGGGAAAACGTCTTCGTTCACGGTAAAGAAACTAGATCTGCTCGGTTCTCTGCGACGCCGCCTCACAGTTTGAGAGACGCAAATAAAAAATGTCCGCCGTCCGGCGTTCAATAAATATTGTGGCGGGTAAAAACGTCCAGGGGGAGCGAGCAGGACGTCAAAGGAGAAAGCACTTGGTGACGCTGAACGTCGTCAGTCCAGCTGCTGGAGCGCAGCTGCAACATCCTCAATACTGCTTCGGTGTTTCGAGCTAATCCGCCGCCGCCGCCGAGCGGGACTCCTCGAGCGGCGCTCACCTCTTCCGGTTGCGACCGTGCCTGGCGGCCTTCCTCCTCCTCAGGATCATCTCGTGGAGCTTCTCCAGCCCCGCCTGCAGCCCCCGGCCGTCCACGGCGCTGCAGCCCTGCACGTGGTGCAGCGTGTACGTGCTCAGCTCGTGCGCCGACAGCAGCTTCTCCACCTCGCCGACGGACAGCGCCGAGCCCAGGTCCTGCTTGTTGGCCAGCACGAGCACGGGCACCCCCTGGTTCTCGGAGGTGCGGGTGATCTTGTGGAGCTCCACCTTGGCCTCCTCCACGCGCTCCTGCTCCGCGGAGTCCACCACGAACACGATGCCGTCCGTGCGCCGGGTGTAGGACTTCCAGAGGGGGCGCAGCTTCTCCTGCCCGCCCACGTCCCACACCTGGAAGGTGACGGCCCGGGACGCCCCCACGGAGACCCGGATCTTCTCCGTGTTGAAGCCCTTGGTGGGGATGGTCTTCACAAACTCCTTGAGCTTCAGCCGGTAGAGCAGAGACGTCTTGCCGGCCGAGTCCAGGCCGATCACCACCACGTGCACGCACTGGAAGCCCGGCAGGAAGGGCGTGCTGGGAGCCATGTCCGTCAGCTGGTTCCCCATGGTCCCAAGCAGAAGCTGCGACAGATTCCTGGCTCAACGGATCCCGGATCAGGTGGCGCTGGAGACCTGACCAGAAGAAGCACAGAGAAGCAACGTGAAGTGAAGAAGAGCTCGCGTCGTTTTCCTGCGCTGACACTTTGGTTTGTCTCTTAAATCCAACAACTTCTGCAAACCCTGTGCCGTTTTAGCCACTTGCATCAAAACACTCAGCTCTTCGGCTGCTAGGACTCCAGCTGCTCAGGGGCCGACATCCAGCAGTTCCTGTTTGTTTTAAAGTTTTAAATCTAATTTTATTTAAAAATGATCCCACTGGTGGGCCCAACCCTGGACCTGATCTGGCCCCCGGGCCGCCAGCTGAACAACCCTCTTCTGGTTTATTGCTAATCTTTTGCAATACTTTTAGGTAACCTTAACATCCTTTAGCTTTTAGCTGTGTTTTTAGTACATTTAGCCTTTTGTAACTTTTAGTGAACTTTTGACAAACTTTACAATTTGCTATATTTAGCCTTCAGCCAATCTTTTGCTACATTTCATGAACAAATTGCAGCTTTTAGTTAACTTTTTGCTTTTATTCTACTTTAAGCTGGTTACTTTTAATGATGCTTTTAGCCACCTTTCTGTCCCTTTTAGCTAATCTTTTGCTGGTTTCAGTTAATTTTTGCTACGTTATCTGCTAAACTTTAATTACTTTCACCTTCTTTAGCTGTATTTTTTCTAACTGTAACAAACGTACCTAGCTTAACACTGTTTTAAGCAAACCTTTAGCTACTTTTAGCTGGTCTTTTGCTACATTTCATTAACAAATTGCAGCTTTTAGTTAACTTTTTGCTTTTATTCTACTTTAAGCTAGTTACTTTTAATGATGCTTTTAGCTTTCTGTCCTGTTTAGCTAATCTTTTGCTGGTTTCAGTTAATTTTTGCTATGTTATCTGCTAAACTTTATTACTTTCACCTTCTTTAGCTGCATTTTTTCTACTTGTAACAAACGTACCCAGCTTAACACTGTTTTAAGCAAACCTTTAGCTACTTTTAGCTGGTCTTTTGCTACATTTCATGAACAAATTGCAGCTTTTAGTTAACTTTTTGCCTTTTTTCTACTTTAAGCTAGTTACTTTTAATGATGCTTTTAGCTTTCTGTCCCTTTTAGCTAATCTATTGCTGGTTTCAGTTAATTTTTGCTATGTTATCTGCTAAACTTTAATTACTTTCACCTTCTTTAGCTGTATTTTTTCTACTTGTAACAAACAGCTTAACACTGTTTCAAGCAAACCTTTAGCTGCTTTTAGCTGGTCTTTGGCTACATTTCCAGTTTCAGCTTGTGTAGTTTCTGCAGAACAAGCAGATCTTCAGATGGATCCATCAGAAACAGGAACCGAACCGTTGTTCTGAGTTTCTGAGGACCGGCTGGACCTGAACCCGGAGCTTCAGGTTCTGCAGCGGCTCTGATCCGGTTCCTGATCCGCATCAAACACCCGCCTCCAGCCACCGAGACGGTTCTGGTTCCGACTGTTTTCATCCCGTTTTCTGAACGACGGTTCGGCCCGTTGGATCCGAGCCGAACGAGGAACGAACGAAGAAACTTAATTCTTTTCGAATCGGTTTAAAAACAACATTTACGCGTTAACGTGAACCGCACCCGTTAATTTAAATGTAGCTCGGTTAAATAAAAGTCTGTACCTTTAAAAAAATGTTAACAATCATCCGCAGGCGATAAAAACAGCCATGACAGACGAGCTGAGGCGGCGTCCTCCCGATTCTCCTCCAACTGAAGCTGTGAGGAGCGCGAGCCGACACCACCTCCAGCCCGGGTGACGTCACGTCCACCTGGAGGGGAGGGGGAGACGCTCCGCGTACCCTGCTGGTAGAGCGGCGAACTGCACGGAACACGATGAAGCCAAACCATATCTGTTAGCAAAATATCTCGTGAACCACTGGGCGGATTTTTCTTTAACTTTCAGGAAGTAACCATTTAATGCACGGCTACAAGTGTTTGACTTTTGGCATCAGCAGGATTTGGCAATGCCGCCGCAGCCAGCAGAAATAAAAAAGTAAGCAAATGGCTGCAACTCAGTCACATTTGCATAATTCGACCTGCAACTCGGTGTGGTAGTAGCCGAGGCTGATCCCCAGCTATAAAGTTTGATCAATAAAGAATTACTCTATAACTTTCATTAAAGTTTTGCCATAAACGTATCTGGAATCAACTTCACCTGTCTTGTGAGCAAAATAGCTCATAAACCTCTTCATGGTTCTTAATGAAAACTTCTGAACATAATCAATGGATGTTTATTTGCAAATATTATTTACCCACTGGAGCCAAACCAAATCGAGATGGTCACTACAGCCAACTGATCTTACAAAACACAAAAAAACTGGCTACAGCTGGATTAGATGTGGTTGTAGACCCAGTAAGACTCTGACATTAAAGGTGGCGAGAAATATTAATTATTTAAAGGCTTTTTTGCGTTTATTTTCAAAATATAAACAAAACAGACTAAAATGGACAAAATTTAAACTTCTAACATTTTAAACAGCAGTTGTTCAAAGAACTGCAGTGAAGCTTTGGCGCCCCCTGGTGGACAATCTACTAAAGAACAGGAAAGAAATGGAGCTAAAACAAGCTGCAGCATTTTCAGTAGGAGCAACTTTCAGCATTTCTTTTTAATAAATAAAATATGCATAAAGACAAAATATTCAGCTGTCCACATTTAAAAAATAAATGTGTTGCTGCCATAAAACTCAAAATGGCCTCCCCCCCCTCCTAATTTAAACATGATATTTATAATGTGCCACTGTGAACAAAATGTGGGCTTGAGATTTTCAAAAAAATTGCTTTCTGATTTTATTCATATTTTACACAACAACATAACATTCCCAGAAGTGGAACTGTGTTGGGTAAATGGTGCTGTTTAGTAATAACTCAAATAATAATTGCTGATTTGCCAAAACCTGAAAAAAATATAACATAATGCGTTGAAAACAAAGTTTGGAGGTTGCGACTTGGTTCATCCAGAAAGCAGGACGTCTTCCACCGGGAACTGCTGATTCTGCAGCGCCGTTATCACCACAGCTCGACGACAAAAGGTTTCCGTCAAATAACAACCATTTCAAACAACAATGGAATAACGTCAAATACAAGAAGCTTTAACATCAGTGTAATAAAGTGCAGGTTTTACACCAAATATCTTTAAAAATAAACTCATATAAACATATTATTAGAGCGCATTGTCCACAGAGAACCCTGAAACTGAATTATACAGTAAATATATTTGAAAGATGCATAACTTTTTAACATTGTAGTGATTATTTTTTACATTTTAACAGTATTTAATCCCACAATACAGAACTGCTTTAAACTCTCGTTAAATGTATTAATCGATAACAGATTAAACCTACGAGAAATCAATAAGATTTAGATTAGACCAGTCCTGAACAGCTCAGGGTTGAATCTGTTGGTGAACTAGACAAATATTTTATAATCTCGTTCCAAATTAAAATAAAACAGAACAAGATCAACATTAAATCAACACAAGAAAAATTAAATTAACACTGACAGTTTTGGATTAATAGTCCAAGAAGTAATTTAAACATTTATGTTCATTTCACGATGATTTCACAGGAACAACGTCGTGTTTGGAGCAGGATGTTTGGTTTTAGGTTTTATACGTGTTTGGACAATTTAGATTATTATTTTTTTAATAATCCACTTTGGAATGTGGGTCAGAAAAATGTTCATAATTCTGCCAGATCAGATTAGAAGTGAACGTTTATCATCTGAAAGCGTCACGAACAGACCCAAACGCTGCTTTTCTCACCAGGAGGGAAGCCGTGCCGGGTCGAGGCCAAAAGAAGTTTTAAAATTCAAGATACAAACTCTTCGTACTGGTTTTATTTTTTCTTATAATCTAGAACAAACTGCGGCCCGGGGGCCAAACCAGGACCACGGGTGAGCTCAGTTCGGCCCCAGTGGGTTCATTTTGAATAAAACTAGATTGTAAACCATAAAGAAACGTTAAAGATGAAAACTGCTGGAAGTAACGGCCCTGATCTAGACAAACTGTGCACGTTCAAACTGAGATTAAACAAAATAAGACGAGACAACGAAGATCAACGAAGGAGAACAGCTGAGAGAAGAGCCGGCTCTGCTCGATTTATCGACGTGACAAAATGCGAAACCGCCGAGAAGCTGAAGGAACTCCAGCATCTTCGCATCCATCCTGCTTCTTCCTTTCTGGGTCACCGATGCCCATGTCCACTGTCAGTGGACAGTGGGGGACACCTGGACAGGTCCATCACGGGGACACAGAGACAAGCGAGCAGTCACTCTCACACACAGTCTAACGTGCATGTTTTTGGTCTGTGGGAGGAAACCGGAGTTTCCGGAGAACACCCACGCAGCACGGAGAGAAAATCCAAACTCCACCCACGAGATTTGAACCAGCAACCTCCTCGCTGCGAGGCCGCAGCGCTACGACCTGAGCCGCCCGACTAATTTCTTATTAGATAAATTAACACAAATCATCAACGCATTTCAAACGACTTCACATGAACAGAACGCAGTTCGTTGGGTTTTCACCCTCGGTCGCCTCCAGGCAACGCGGCCGGTTTTATTTATTTATTTATTTTAAATGAGGATTGTTTCATTTATTTATTTATTTATTTTAAACGAGGACCGTTTTATTTATTTATTTATTTTAAATGAGGATTGTTTTATTTATTTATTTATTTTAAACGAGGACCGTTTTATTTATTTACTTATTTATTTTAAACAAGGACCGTTTTATTTATTTATTTTAAATGAGTATTGTTTTATTTATTTATTTATTTAAAACGAGGGCCGTTTTATTTATTTACTTATTTATTTTAAACGAGGCCTGTTTTGTTTATTTATTTATTTTAAATGAGGACTGCTTTATTTATTTATTTTAAACGAGGACCGTTTTATTTATTTATTTTAAACAAGGATGTTTTATTTATTTATTTATTTATTTAAAACGAGGACAGTTTCATTTATTTATTTTAAACGAGGCACGTTTTATTTATTTATTTTAAACAAGGACAGTTTTATTTATTTATTTTAAACAATGACAGTTTTATTTATTTAAAATGAGGACCGTTTTATTTATTTATTTTAAATGAGGACATTTTATTTATTTATTTAAAACGAGGACAATTTCATTTATTTATTTATTTTAAAGGAGGCACGTTTTATTTATTTATTTTAAACGAGGACAGTTTCAGTTTTATTGGTCAATGCTAACATTGTTTATCTTCCTGCTGCTCCCTTCTTCAGGGCGTCGCCATAGCGAACTAGCAAAGACTTCATAGTTGTTTTTTTTACACTTCCTGACGACGCCACAGACACCGAGCTACCACAGCCCTCTTGTGTGGAGCAGAGAGCCATCTGGGGCGCTGGGGGGAGCAGAAGGTGGGGGTCCAGAGCCTTGCTCAAGGGCCCAGAGTGGGGCAAATGAGGGTGGAGGCAGGTGCTTCACCTTTCCTACACACATTTTGATGTTGTCAGTATGGGGAGTTGAACCAGCAACCTTCGCTAGCCTCTGCTCCACCACTCCCACTACATGCTAACATAAGGGAGAGGGATGTACTAAAGTGGACGCGCACTGGTCCGTGTTGCCTCCTCGAGCTCGAGTGTTTATTAAAGAGCAGACGGAACTGCCAGCAGCTGAGAGTGAGGATGACGAGTCGTGTGCCGGTAGTGATGAGGAAGATGAGGCCGTAGCAGGGAGAGAAGTGAAAGTGAGGCTGGAGACACGGTGAGGACCAGTGGACCATGACACCCCCTGTGGGAGCGCCACCATCAAAGCTGGCGAGTTGATCAGACGTCGCATTGGCCAGTTTGGGTTGGGAAAGGGGGCGGAGCTAAATCTCCAGCGCCGTGCTCGTCTGTTGCTGCTTCCTCAACTTACTTCATAAGTTTTTTTTTTTAGTGCACCTACTTGTGCATGTGTTTTTGTGGGTGCTTAAGATAATAAATAAAGCTTAACCTCGAAACAACACCGGCTGCAACGTTTCGACAATTCGTGTTCGGTGACGGCCGACGTCTGCGTGAGAGCAACACGTGCAAACGAAACGTGACTTTTTATTAAACCTCGTGGAAAACTACACGCGTCAACAGACTGATCTGACCACAGTGGTACAACTTCATTCATAAATAAAATTTTAAAAAACGGATAAAATGCTTATTGTTTTTTGTTTTAGCGTCTAAATTCAGAGAAACTGTTTTATAGCGCGCACCGTCGTGCACGAAGTCTCCGCCGTTTGGACAGTCCGGACTTTTCCCAAACGATGCGGAGGAGTCCGTCGTAACAGAATGATTTTTCTTACGCTAAACGGCTGCGGGAAACACAAGCGCAGGTCAAAGGTCATGAAAGAAGGGGTCATCTCAGAGGATGTGGGATGGTCGAGTTGGCCCCACAGTCGATGTAGGCGAAGGTGTCCCGCGTCAGCTGCTCCGTGTGGGAAAGATAGGAAATATTCATGGTCATCCTGGTGGACAAACAGAAAATAAACACATTAAATTATTATGTTTTGCTTTTATTTAAAATAATTTCCATCATAGCGCTCTTTATGTTTGCAAAAATGTGCAAACTTACTGTACGAAACATTTTAAAAACGCATTTATTTAAAAAAAACACCGGAACGTAAAGAGAAATGCTGCGTTCATGTGGCGTCGCAAATGTAGGAAAAATGTCTTTCTGAGTTGACTCGGTCAATTTTATCTCAAATATCATGTCCATTAAAAAGGTGATGTCCACAGAAGTGACCTGGACGTGTTAGAAAAGTTGTTTTCTAAAACAGCGTGGAGTTTCACCTTAAATAGACAACTCACGCAGATGTCCTAAACCAAGCTTCACATGAATGCAGCATAAAACACAGCACTCCAATAAAGATCAACGTGTACAGCGAAAGGGCTAAATGAATGTGATTCAGTAATATAGTACCGTATTTTCTACCGTAAACGTCGCACCACCTGATAAGCCGCATCAGTCCAAATATGTCTAATTAAGTGGAAAAATCCATAAAAATGTCGCTTCTATTACGCGTCACCGCTGACAACTTGGAAATGCTGTCATGTTAACAAGAATTTAACAAGATTAACACTTACAAACATTTATTTGTTTGCTTGAAATTACAGTAAAAGTGTGTCTCAGTTGAACTTTTACTTAATAAATGCACTTTAACGGTCAAATCAGCTGCATTTCTTCGGGGCGGCGCAGCAAATTGAACCTGATCTGACGTTTGCTCCAAGCGAGTTGGACGAAGGTGGCTTGATATGGCAAGCCGATTGTATCATTAATCGCCACTTTTTTTACCTATTACATGACACAACAGCATCCATACTTCTTGAGTGCCATTTAGCAGCTGAAAATGGTAGTGTTCAATATTTTCAGTCGGAATGAATGAAAACGATCGTATCTCGATCAAAAATGTGTTTATAAATATGGCAAAAAATGGGGATGCGCAATATTATCGGCATGGTATCGGCTGATATTAACGTTAAATTTCAATATCGGACATCAGCCATTCCATTAAAATAACTCGCCGATATAAAAGGTGCTGCTTGTGCCTGCAGGGGCAGCACAACGTGATGACGTCACGTGTGCCATACACAAATTCAAAATGTTGGCGTGTGGATTTTCGTTGGTGAGGATGTTGGATTCTGAAGATTTATGGACTACGTTGAGCCTCGCTACATCGTCCGCAGTCTGAGATATTTTTCCAATGTAGCCTTACCCGAGTTACAACGGTCATTTTCGACATCAGTGAGAAACTAATAGCCGATAGCACTTGGGTGAGTATTACCACAGACGTCGTGTTAGCCCCGTTAGCATGATTAGTCTTATGGCACAATGGATAGACAAGAACTTTGAACTTAAAAACGTCTGTCCTTCATGCACAGGAGTGCAGAGGATCCCACACTGCAGCTGGAACCTGGAACAAGCCTCCACAAGTGAGAC
>JARVGQ010000610.1:27657141-27673527 GCA_031762355.1 Hypsolebias martinsi | reverse complement strand
AAAATGTTACATTTACTCAGATTAAACTTTTGATCTGTCATCTATGTTCTATTATGAATAAAATATTGACATTTGCCGTCTCCACATCATTGCATTCAGTTTTTATACAGAATTTGTTTAGTGTCCCAACTTTTTTGGGAATCTGGTTTGTATTTTAAGGAGTTTGAACGTTACAAACACCAAAAGTCAAAGCATCCGTCTCCTGAATGAGCCGAACAATTTGATTTATGAATGGCTAAAATAAAGTAATAAATTCTGCAGAATGCAAGCAGGAACGCAATCTTGTAAAAACGGATTATATTCAACCAGATCCTAATAACCTGTAGTTTGTTTGAGGATCATTTAATGCCCATCAATTATAAATTGTACCATTTTCCTGTAATTAAACTACGACTGGTTCAAATAATCTGTTTGACGTCTGAAGTCTTTCCAGTCAGTGGTGATGTGCTGTGAACAACCAGAGCTGATGTTTGTTGATTTTCCTGAACTGAACGAGGAGATAAGATAAGGTTTCGTCACTGAACTCGCAAAAAAATAAAAAATAAACTAATTTGAGTTGCCTGAAACAAACATGCACCAAAGATAAACAGTTACTCAATGTCCCTGACGCAGTTGTGTCTGTTCTTATACCCCCAGCCCCCGCCTGCATGTGCAGAGCAGCACCATTAGATACGACTGCTAAAGATATGCATCTTAAAAGATAAAAAGGACATAAAGTGATCGTAAAGGAAACGTCCTGCAGCCATAACATTATTCTCTGACACGTTTACTGTCCTCATGCAAATGTAAATAATCTCTGGGTGTAAAGTGCTGTTCGTGCTTTTTATGTAACTAAAGGAATCAGATAAGCTCATGGTTTATGAGATTTATTCAATTAACTCAGAACAACAGATTGTTTTAGTGTGAATTATTGCATACATTTAAGTAAAAAAAAAAAAAGCAAATATACGCCCTGCATGCACTGTTTTAATATTTCTCATCCATAATTATAACTATTTGTTTTGTATGCTAATGTTGCTATTACAAGAAAAGGCATATTTTCATTAAATACTGGGCTGCTTCTATTAATTTAAACCACCTATTGCTTGGAAACTGAACATTTACTTTCATATTTCTGAATTTTTCCTGCATGTAAACTCCACTGCCATGCAAAGAATCGACACAGGTTGAGATAAGTATTTGTAGTTCTAAATACAATCACTTAAAGTAACTCCGTTTTTATGCATGTGGCTTTAATTTCATAAATATTTGTAGTTTGACTCCACCATTTAAATATAAATTACATAAAGCTTTATTGTTTAGGAAGATTTTGCCCAAAGGTCTGACCAAAATGCCTTTGCATGTTGTGCACATAAGTGACGGTCGTGCTCATCGCTTCATGTATATTGGCTGGCACTTTGTGCACAAACTGTTCAGAAAGCCAAAAGTTTTAGATGTTACAAAAATCCTCAGAAATAAAAACAAAGAACCCTTTAATCGCAACAATACAATTAATATTTTCCCCTAATTTTCCAGTTGAAACTTCATAAAATACATTTACTTGGTGTCTAATCCTAAGTACATCCCCTTTAACAGATTGTAACAGCTACTTGCATGCACAATAACAGGACAAAGGTGTGAGAGTGACCTCTCACCCTGCTGATCACAGAGTGTTCAAAGCTCTATTGATAGATAATCCGAGCAGCTTCTGAGTTTAAAGCGGTAACGAACACGCATGTTTTCTTCATCACTTTCCGCCCCTTGACCCTCAGCGTCTCTTAAAGGAGCGTGTCTGCCCTGAAAGGCAGAGTCTCCATGCAGAGTGACGAGAGCATGCTCTGGTTAATATTTAATATTTGTTCCAGTCAGGGATACATTCAGTGTCAGTCTGCAGCATTCTGGGAAAACACAGCTCCTCTAAAGCAAGCACGACCGTTCACAGGAGGCAAATGATTGTAAAAGTTGTTTTATTTACCAAAAAACAAGCCGAGGCACTGAAGTTTTACAAAAAAAGATTTCTGTCAATTATTGTTATCGTCCCCATGAAAGCATCACTAAATCATACATTTTTATTGTTTGTACAAAAAGCAATCTGTAAAAAAAAAATATAAAAAAAATAAAAAAAGAGCAACAAAATAACTCAATTCTTTGGAAAACTTTAGAACTTTTAGTGTACATGATGATCAACTCCATCAAGCAAATACAGAAAAAAAAAATGCTTTTCTTTCCATTTTTAAACAGATTTAACAAAACTACAATACTTAAACTGATGAGCTTCTTTGCTAATGGATTTGGGTTTTAAATTACCAATTTACACCAAAATCAGCTGCTAACAGTTAGCTATAGCTTCTTAGATTAACCAATTACAAGTTAAGCTAATCAGATGCTAATAATTAGCTCATTCGCTTATTCAGCTGCAAGTTGAACTAATCAGCGGCTAACAGTTAGCTTTGCTTATTAGCTTAACCAGTGTTAGAGAATATTAGATCGAGAGTTATGAATGTTTTTGTTGTGTTTTTATTAGGGATGCACAATATTATTGGCATGGTATCGTATCGGCCGATATTAGCTATAAAGTTAAATATCGAACACCAATCATTCAATCAAAATAGCTCACCGTATAAAAGACGCAGCTTATATAATATAATAATAATAATAACAATAATAATAATAATATATATATATATACATACATATACTATATATATATTTATATACATATATATATGTGTGTGTGTATGTATGTATATAAAAGGTGTTTTTGTATGACAATGCTTGCAGCGCCAGCACAACGTTATGCCATCATGTGTACTGTTGAGTTTAGATTTGTGTACAAATTTGCACTGTTTGAGTGTTATCACTGTGTTAGAGAGAGTAAATGTCATGAAAGACCATGCAGAATAATGTTTTTTTTTTTTTTTAATTCTACAGCAGACAAAGCTATGTAGCCTCTGTAAGTAGGTCTAGGGGAAAAAATATCGGAACTGGTATTGGTTATCGGCCAAGTAAGTTTTATCATATCATCATCTCGGCTATTGCCCAAAAATCCAATATTGTACATCCCTAGTTTTATATTGTAGTTGAGAACATCTTTCCCTCCTGCCTTGAGTACTTGCTGTTTACCAGAACAATCTCTTATCTCGACCTGAAGGCCAGCTCACGGTGCCTCTTTGGCATTGTCGCCATGAGAACTTGCCCAGAACGTTCTCTTATCTCCATCTGGACGACGGTCATGGATCATGTCTGTGTGGCTGGCAGCGGGAACAAGACAAGGGAACATCCACTGAACTCCCCTGCTGTATTCATGTATGCAGATGATGATGTGATGCTTATTCTGTTACAATGTTCTCATGCATAAGAATGTATCTATGCATGTAACCAGTCCTGAAAGCAGTCCTTACAAGAAAACTGTTAAAAATCACCTGCCGTGAATGTGGTTCTTAACAACAAGTTAAGCTAGCTTGTTAGCAGAACTAAAATTACTCTATGAAAAAAAAAAAAAAAAAACTTTCATATATACAAAATAAAGCTATGCGGTTAATATTTTATTTGACTAGCTTCACGTGTTGCATTGTGGGTAATTTTCCAAACAGAACTTCAGTGTTTTTTTTTTTAACTATTCTGTTTCACATTACAAGCTAAGCTAATTACTTAGCATGGTATTAAATCCCCAAATTTCAAAGCCTCGTAACTTAAGTCACATTCTTCTAAAACTCGATCTTAAATGCTGAGATTTACTATATTTTTCTTTTTTTTAATAACTGTACTATTGAGGTGACAAACTATGCTTTTTCAACATACAGTGGTAAATTAGCACCCCAAAGGCCTAAAGTGATTAATTAATTGTTACATTTAAGACTTGCCAATTTTGTGCTTGAAGTTTTTCTGTTAGTTGCTGTGGGACATAAACAAGAAGTGCTTTGTGGGGGAAAAAAGTTATTTGGGTAGCCAACAAAACAAAACAAATTCCCAACAGACAATGTTATGTTCTATATTGGCTGGAAAAATCTAACACGTCCTACAAACTCATAGTTTAGTTGGACTTTTTCATTGGCGCTAGTTTGCCTGATTTAATAAAATTGGGCCTAAAAGAAATCCATGTTACCAAAAATAATTAAAACCAGTATTTGACTTCAATCAAGAAGGTGCTACGGTAAGTCACAGACTTTTTCCATTTCCTGTTCCCTTGCAAATTCTGCAAAGAACCCAAGGAACCAGAGTGGTTGGAATTAAAAGTGCAACAGCACTCTTACCAAAGGATAAAACATAGAAAGTCATGTGGTTCTCAGAAGAAAATGTCCAATCATCCAAGAGATGAAGCAGGAACAAAGAGATTACAATGCACCCAAGCTTGAAAGTGGCACCTCTGTTCTTCTTGGCACCACTGTGGAGAGGTGAGTGCAGGCCCAGTCCAAGGCCAAACAGACTGCCCATGTTCCGCAGGAGGCTCGCAAATGGTGTAGTGTCCAGGTGGACCCACTCTGGCTTGACACACCATTTCTGGGCTTTGTCAAGAGTCCAGAGCAAGTCCACTCCCAGAGCTTTTAGCACGACATAGAAGCCAATAGCAAAGGACGTCAGGAAGGCAGTGATGATGAGGTACTTGTTCATGCTGGCACTGTAGATCCATTTCTTCTTGGAAACAAACTCTGCTACAAGTATTCCTGAAAAATACCAGAAAAGTGCGCTTGGTACCTGCTTTAAAACATTTGGCATAGCACCACATTTTAGAGACATTTACAATCAGTTCATTGGATAAGATGTTGATTTTGTTTTTAGTCGAACCAACCTGTGATGACTCCTGCAACGACCTGGTGTGGAAAGTGAGCTGCCATAAAGATCCTGGACATGCAAACCACAAGCACCACCAGGACCATTAGGGTCCACAGCCCCAGCTGCAGCATTCTGTCAGAAATAATGCTGAAAGTTAGTGCACAAAACCTCCAGACTTCCTCTGTCTGTAATACCCGACTGCATTTTGAAGGACTCACTTGTAAAGTAAACGGGGGCATTGCTTTTCTGTTGCGATGGAAAGAAGCGCCGTCACCATCACGTACCAGACACCCGCTGCACCCATAGCATGACCTGAAGGGCTTCCTAGAAGGAACATATTTTATACTTAAACTTTTCAGAATTTAGTTTGATAGAATTCAGAAAAAAACACGAATAAATGTAAATAATATATTTTCCTACCAGTTTTATTCTACTTATGAAAAGTCTATAGACATACATTTTATGTGCACTTTAAAAATGTAAGAATTCTACAGTGTATTTTCTAAATTTTAAGAGTTTCTCTATAAAAGACTGAATAAATTAAAAGTGCACTTCAAGAAGATGTCATTTCACAACATTTCAGCTAAAGTAACTTGCAGGTCCTGGCCAATCCCTCTCTGCTGTGCTTCCCCCAAAGTTCACATTTGTAAAATAAGCCATCCCGTAGTTACTATGGAAACCACAAAGGTAGCAGGATTTGGCCCCAGTTGTTCTTTTTGACTTGGAGAGATGGATTGTGGCTCTTGCACTGGAGAAACTAGAATAACCTAAATCAGTAATGCCCATTCATGGCCCCTCTCCTGCATGTTTTACTTGATTCCCTGCTCCACATCTCATTGAATCGTTAAATTACCTCTTTATGTTCTAGAGAAGTCTGTTGATTCTATTTCAGTGTGCTGGGAATGAGGAACGTCTAAAACATGGACCTCAAAGACCAACACTGGACACACCTGACCTAAACAGACTTAAACTCACACAGGTTTGTCTGATTTTGCAATTATAAAGCATTTTACTTTTTAAAAATTCTGATTTACCTCCAATAATGTAAAAAAAAAAAGAGAGACCAAGCATAACTTAGAGTATTGTCTTAGTATGCAGAAAATGTTTTTTTTTTTTTTTATAGTTGTGGAGTGTCCAGTCCTGATCCTCAGGGGCCACTATCCTGCATGTGTTAGATGTTTCTGTGCACCAACACCCCTGATTGAATGGTTGAATCTTATCCGCTTCAGCACCTCTTTCCTGCGGGGTTCTGCAGGGCTTGATTCTTGGACCCCTTCTGTTTTCATTGCATCTGCTCCGTTTGGGGTCTATCCAGAGGAAACATGGTCTTTCTTTTCATTCATCCATTCATTCATAGATAGACTGCAATGAAATGAAGACTCAGCGTGTCTGCTGGCTTTTTTCTTTCCTTAGATACCGGTAAATAACTTTACTAATTGGCATTTATAATGTATGTGAATGTTTCTGTTCAGTGCCCTGAGATGACTTTTGTTGTGACTTGGTGCTGCATAAATGAACTGAATTGAATTGAATTACCTTGGCATGTTTTGCAAAAGCTGCTAAAAACTTGCAGGACCGTGGCCATCGAGAACCAGGCAGGATTGGACACCCCTGAGCATGCATGTTGATGTGCAATACAAAACTCAGTTGTGCACTCATTAAATCACTGAAGCAAAGATAAATAAAATACTATGAATGGACCAAGGTACTGGAGTTTATACCTCATTCAAGACTATTAAAATGACACCCATTCATAGAAGCCCAAAGAGTCTCCCGTCAATAATGAACTTAAATATTAACCAGACCAATAGTTCACTGAGCCAGATGGATCTAATCAATCGGCCTGTTCTTAAGGAGAAGGCAGACGTCACGTGGTCCGCACTATGAACCCTACCTGGTCCCGTCTCACATGTGATGGGAAACTGCTGCAGCAACGGGGCCTTTCCCGCTCCATAGAACTGGGTCTCTTGAACCCACCAGTATGGTCTCTCCCCAGAAAGAACCCTGCAACGAAAAACCCCCAACAAAATAACAGAAAATCTGTTGTCTTCCTTTCCCCACTGTGTTGTACACCGACTGAAGAATCTAGTCTGGATTACCACTTCAGCACCAGGTTGAGCCAGTCCCCGACAACAGCCACCCAGATCAGCCTGATCCCAGTGTCCCTGCGCACGTGGAACCAGACAGGGAACAGGCAGAAGAACGTGGTGTGCAGGTCCGCCACCGTGGATGCCAAGTTGAACAAGCCCTTGTACCTGCTGTGTCTGGTCTGCAGGTGAACCGCCACCTCGACCCCCCAGCTGTGGAGAAGATCCATGACTCTGGCGTTGGTGGGCACGTGGAATCGGTGGTTTTGTGCACTTTTTGCTAGTCAGACGGGGTTCTGCAGCTCTCCGAGGCTGTTCCGTCTGCTTTTTCTTTGCAATTCCCATTTTGGACTTTACTCAAGGCTAGCAAACCTGTTTGCGTTTGGGACAGTACAGATGAGTTCCTTAACCTTTACACCCCCGAGGCCCCCTCTGCTGAAATCCATCAATAAATAAAGCTGCTGCTGTCCCTGCCACAAAACCACATGCACCGGAAAACTATCCTCCGAAACTAAAACCCCCCTTTTCATGTTCAAATCCAAGCCCCTGATGAATTTGTGGCTTCTTGTCCGTGCTGATAAATCATATCTCACCTGCCTGACCTACTTGTCACCTTTCACCGGTTTTATTCCAGTCTCATCAGTTTCTGCTCAGCCTGAAGATAATCGTCCAATCTCTGATGGTCTTAGGTAATCTACAAACCAGTTGCTCCATCGTAGTGGGATGTTTTCACCAAATCATTAATGGAACGATTATATAACTGATAAAGACAAAGAGACTTATAGATTTGAAAAGTATTCAGGGAAAAGCAAACATCCTTCTGCATTCAGCTGGAAGTTGCAGGAAGCCTCCTCCCCTCAGCGCTGACTCAGTGGGAAACACTCCAATTGTCCCCCCACCCCCCCACCCCCCACACACACACTTTATCGTTTCACCTTGTTTGTGTGACAAACCTCCCAAACTCCGGGTGTTTTATTACGCGTGTGTCAGGTCCAAAGATCAGTGCGAGCATGCGTCTGTGTGGTGGGTCTCTTGGTATAAAATCAAGCAGCTGTCTCACTGAAAGCACCAGTCCTTTCAGGAACATCTCGCTCTCGCTTCATCTTTACGTCCAACCGCTCCAGGCCAAGATGCTCGACGCTCTAATGGATGTCGTGCAGGGACTGGGGGTGAGCAGCACCCACTACCTGCAGACCAACTACAAGGATGCTCAGGGCTTGTTTCTGTGGGTGTCCTGGGCGGCGGACCTCAGGAACACCTTCTTCATCTTTTTCCCGCTTTGGTTTCACCTGCGGCCTTCGGTGGGCGTCAAGCTCATCTGGGTGGCTGTCATCGGAGACTGGCTGAACCTGGTCTTCAAATGGTGAGCTGAACGTACATATGTATTATAATAAATCATTTGAAATGTCTCCTAACAGAGTTGTTCTCTTCAGGATTCTGTTTGGCGAGAGGCCGTACTGGTGGGTCCACGAGGCGTCTTACTACTCAGACTCCGCTCGACCTCACATTGAGCAGTACCCGATGACCTGCGAGACCGGACCAGGTGAGGGATGCCTCCACACACACACACACAGGGCTGCGTCAGCTTCATCCTCACAATAAATACTGCTCAGGATCCATTCATCACGCTTAAAGTTTAGGTTCGTGATGCCAGTTAGTTTCGCACAGCTTGGATGGAATCACCAAACACTGAGTCCACAAGTGCACAATAAATTCGATTGTGATGGTTAAAGCCATTTGAATGCAGTCAGCGAAAAGATTTTTGAGCAATAAACTTAAAGTTGTGATTATGAACACAATTAATACATTTTGTTAAAGTAAAAACAAGAATTCTGATAAAATTTTGGCTTAAAACCAGACATATGTGACAGATTTCACTCTGCTTTTGTACTATTCCATCATATTCCCCATCTAATTTAGTGTTTTATTCACATTTTGATCTCTTTATTAAATTATTCTTGTTTTTCTTCCATTATTTTATTTATTTGTGTCTTTGTGGTTTCGCTTTGCCTTTTTTTAAATTGTTCCTTCAAGAATATTTCTAGTGCAACTCAGTGAACGTTATGTAATGTTCCAAAATGCATGACAGCGTCTGAATTTTACATAAAAAAAAAAAAAAAATATATATATATATATATAAATAATTTTATATGATCTGCAGGCGTCAAAAGTCAAGAGAGATAAAACAAAGTTAAAAAAGCAAACAAACTGAGAGGAAATCTTTTGTCAACAAATGTTAAATGACATTATCAGCGAGGTGTATTTGCTTTATCATCTTAAAAGTAAAATGTTTTACAACAAAAAGGTAGTTCTGTTGATTTTCTTTATATTCTCTTGGCAAGAAAACATTTATTTTATCAGTTGAAACTGCTGAAAACTGATATTTTGAGGCGTCTTCTTGGGCAAATGCACATTTTTATATTAAATAAACAAGATGAAAAAGCAACTTTTAGGTCTAAAAAAATTAATTTTGTTCAGAATAACTCATTTATATTATTTATTTTTACTTTAAAACATCATGATTAAACCAAGCAGCGTTATAAGATATTCAGCTTTTTAGATAAAACAAAAGTCAAGTTGATTAAATCAAGTTGTCATTGTCTGTGTAATCTAGGCAGCCCTTCTGGTCATGCGATGGGGGCCGCGGGGGTCTACTACACCCTGGTCACATCCATCCTGCTCATCCTGAGCAGCAGCAGGAAGTCGTCAAACATTAACTGGTGAGTCCAAAAATACAGAAATAAATAAAAGAAACGGACGGAAAGCTCCAGTTTTACTTCGTCTCGGCTGACGTCAGCTTTGTTTACCACTTTCCCCGTCCGGAGCTGATCGCTCAGAACACATTATCAGTACTGGAGCTGATCATTGACTCCTGGGGGTGTTATTCTTGGCTTGTTCAGATTTCTAAGCAGATCAATAACTGACTGATTTATTGTTGTTGCTGCAGGTATGTGAAGGCTGGTCTGTGGTCGCTGTTCTGGGGGGTCCAGGTGTGCGTGTGTCTGTCCCGGGTCTTCATCGCTGCTCACTTCCCCCATCAGGTCGTTGCTGGAGTCGTCACAGGTCAGTGCGAAACGTTCCCGGCGCCTCAGTGCTGCGCTCGGACCGCGGGGCGTTCTCTGACGCGCTCTCCTCTCCCGCAGGTGTGATCGTGGCCGAGGCCTTCAACAGAACCCGGTGGATCTACAGCGCCAGCATGAGGACCTACTTCTACACCACCCTCTTCTTGACCTCCTTCGCGGTCGGGTTCTACCTCCTGCTCAGAGCTGTGGGCGTGGACCTGCTCTGGACCCTGGAGAAGGCTCAGAAGTGGTGCGTCCGGCCCGAGTGGGTCCACCTGGACACCACGCCCTTTGCCAGCCTGCTGCGGAACATGGGCACCCTGTTCGGCCTGGGTCTGGGCCTGCACTCGCCGCTGTACACCGAGGCCAAAAGGAGCAGCAGCGCGTCGGTGCGAGCGGCGTGCATCGTCAGCTCGCTGCTGCTGCTGCACCTGTTCGACTCCTTCAGGCCCCCCACCCACACCGCCACCCTCTTCTACCTGCTGTCCTTCTGCAAGAGCGCCACCGTGCCCCTGGTCACCGTCAGCCTCATCCCGTACTGCGTGAACAGAGCTCTGAGCGTGCACGGCAAAACGGGCGCGTGAGCCAAACCCAAAGACTGAAGAGGCTCTTGAACGTGAACTTTGTTTTGGCGCTCCGTGTTTTACTGGACTCTGAGGAGGCGCTCGGAGGCGTTGTGCCGCTTGGACACCGAGCCGCTGAGGAGCGCTCCGGTCGTCTCAGGGCTCTGGACAAAGACGAGCACGTGTTTCAGGGAATGTCTGCGTGTCGGCTTTGATAGGTTATTCCAATTGTCATAAAGGTGCATTTTTGAAAGTATTTTTTTTTTTTTGTGTGTGTGTGAATATTTTTTAATAAAAATCAGTGGGAAAAGTATCGACTTTATCCTTTTTTCTGGATGTTTGTCGACTGTTTCAGTCCCGTAATGATTTATGTTAAAGTCCAAGCTCTGAGCTTTGCAAGCTGTGAAATCGACCGTCATCTCGAAGACTCCGTGTAAACAAAACGCTCGGCTGAATCAGCCGAAAACCACGCTGGAAGCTTGACCTACATCTGGCCGGTAAACAAACATGGCGGAACAAGAGCAGCGTGGCGCCGCAGAGAAAACGTTCAGGTGGAAACATGAGGGAATAGAGAAACGGAAAAGAACGAGTACGACCGAATCAATACGGCGAAGCACCTTCAAGTCCGACGGTCTGACCTGCTTTCAATCACTTCGGCTGTTTCTGCAGGTAAACAAACACACCAGGTGTTTGGCATCTGGTCACACATTTAACGGAAACAGGTTGAATTTAAGGACATGAATAAACGTTTTACTCGTCTTAACGGAGTGGACTTTTGTTTCCAATTGATCAAGCATCGGAAAATAACGAATCGACGGGCGTTTCTTTGTGGCAAGCGAGGACGAGGTCACGTCTCACAGGTTTGAGCTTCAGGACAGGTGTCTAGTCGTCCAGAAGTCTCGTGGCTTCGACCTTCTGTTTGTTTTAGAACTGATCCGGATGTTTTATTGATGAACTGAGGCCTCGGACAGACAGACTCCTCCGGATCCTCCAGATCTGATCATTTGGTTTTGGGTCCAGGCTGGCCCACAGAGGGGTTCCATTAAGGCTATCGCTAGTGGAGAGCGCAGCACTAAAAACTTTAGTCCACGCCCACCTCCGGTCTGTATAAATTGCCCGGACAGTGCGGATCGGCTCCTCTTTTGTCTTCAGCCAGCAAGCAGCACGAGAAAACTAAAGCGCTCTAAACGGTGGAAGCAGCCACTTTGGCCAGCGACGGTTGTTTTGTAGGAGTTCCAGTTTCTTCTCTTGCAGCTTTTCTACACCAGGGGGCGCCGACGAGCCACTGGCCTGATGAGCTGCAGGAGCACCAGAGGCAGTGGAGGACTGCAATCCGACGCTGGTGCGTTATCTTCCAATCGCTTGACTCCTGTGATCCTCCTGAGCCGCCTCCAGTCGTTCCTTGCCTTCCACCATTTGCCCATCGTTTGTTTGAGACCGCTTGGACCTTCCTCACTCTTCGCCTCAGGAACCTTTTTGGATTTCGCCTCTGTGGCAACTCTTCCTGCAAACAGGTTCGAGTCCCGCCCCCGATTCTTCATGCTGGTCACGTTCAGTCACTTTCTGTAAATAAACATCGTTAAACGTTCTCCCGGACCTGACGTCGTCGTTCTCAGTTGCATGCTGTCTGCGGAGAGCCAAACCTTACAAATGGGCCATACCAGTACATTAGTGTTGTGGTTGTGCAGGTGGCGTTGAGGAGCTCAAACATAAATCTTACGTTATCCCAAAAAGCAAAACCACGAGGTCACAACTCGGGAATGATCACAAGGACCAGTGGCATGAAATCTGACAGTGCTGGACCGAGGAGGGAGGGGGAACTGAGGCTGATGAGTGGAGACTTCATCTTTGAACCAAACCAGAGGTTCTCAGCTGGACTGAGTTCTGGACCATTTACTGGGTTCTCCTTAAACCCTTGGAGCGGTGGGTTGGAAAAAAAAAAAATTCTGGATTTTGCTCCAGTCATCTTTCCCCCAGATCCTGCTGATGAGTACGGTAAACAGCATGATGCTGCCACCTCCGTGCTTCACTATAGGGACGGTGTTCTCAACCTGATCAGAGTCCACCTTTTTCTTTAGGCCCACTTCATTCCCTGCTCTTCACCCATGCAGCCCATCTTCTACAGGTCCTGTGGACAGATCCTCCAGTCTCTGCAGAAGATCTGAAGTTATCTTTGGCCCTCAAGTGACCCCCCTTATAGATCACATGTTCTTTATTTGTCGTTTTGTGTAACCTCGGTGGATAAAGACACCGTTCTGGAACAATGCAAATCAATATGTGAGCTGCAGAGACGTGTCTTCCAGCCCGACCCGCAGCGATTACCAGTTCATACATCCACACGTCACTCTCTGTGCTGGTTTGTACAAATACAGTCTGTGGCGCAAGCAGAACATTCAATATTTGTATTTTGTGGAATCAGCTCGTGACTTTTCTGCTGAACGTTCAAATAAAACAAACTTCCGTGTCAGAGAAGCTAAAATGAAGCGCTCGTCTTTGAAGGTAGAAAAGATCCAGATGAAGTTCAAACGTTGCAGGAAAACCTCGTTGCTCATCTAAAAATATGTTCGTGAGCAGGTTCACGGTAAGCTGCCCTGAACGTCTTGAAGCGAACGTCAATGATGTAAGGAGCCACGTGGCCCCGGGCTGCCCTACATACTGATCGAGCTCCGTGGGGGCCCCGTCTCAAAACCCACTGACCTCTTCCTGTCAAACGGCTGTTTATTCAGGCCAAAGTCTGAGGACACGTCCTGTGGGTCCACCCTGCTAAAGACTTCACGTTTGTCAGCTTTCATGCTTTCTGACAGAGCAAACAGCTAAAATACAGAAACCCCTATTAAAACCGTCTTTATATCATTATTGTAGTGAACGCTGAGTCAGCATTAATTCCTGTTGTTTTTTATTTACCTGCAACCTTCTTCTGTACTTTGTCTTCCTTTAATCTCTCAATCATCAACTCTTTCAGCTCAGTCAGCAAAAGTAAAAACTTTAAGCATTTGTAGTTTTTAATATTTTTTGATTTACAAAAATATTCAAAATAAATAGACAAGGATAAATATTAATTTTATTTAAAAACAATGTTTTCAGAACAGTTTTTGTATTTGTATGCTCCTTTTAGCTGCTTCTGCCATGCTAATTTAAGCTTTTAGATTTGACCATGCTTATTTTAGATTTCAGCTTTTACCTATAATTTAGAAAAAGTTTTAAACTATATATNNNGTTAAATTACCTTTTAAGCTACTGTTTTGATAATTTTAGCTTTTAGGTAAGATGTTGCCAACTTCATCTTTCAGCTACTGTTTGGATTTTTTTTTTTTAATCTTTTCCCTACGATTGCATGTTCCTATTGCTAGAATTAAACATTTTTGTTATGTTTCACATTTTGCTACTAGTTTGGGAATTTTAGCTTTTAGATATTGCTTAGTTCTGATTTTACTTATCGTTTTGATCATTTTAGCTTTTAGGTACAGTTTTGCTACTTGCGACTTTAATTTACAATTGAGCTAATTTTAGCTTTCAACTAGGGTTTTAATCATGTTAGCTTTTAGCTACTGTTAAAACTTTTAGCATTTAGCTAAGTATTTGTCCATTTTAACTTCCAGCAATTTTAGGTGATTTTAGCTTTTGTTCTACTTGTTTTAACAATGGGCCTACTGGTAAAAGTACAGGCAAAATTATTCAGCACTTTAATTCAACTTGTATTTGACCCCCAAAATGCTATTTACTGTATATAATAATACTAATACTACTACTATTAATAATAATTATTATTTAGGATGTCAAGATCTGCTAGAAGTCCATAAAACGATTGAAAAGTAGAGCAAAAATGTCATTTTTCAAACATCCTCATAAAAAAAGGACCTAAATAATATTCACTCAAGTCAAACAGTTATAGTTGATAAAAAAATGCACAATATATTGTGTACTGATAGAATCCCACTACACATTCTAACAAGAACCAAAACCTGCAGACGAGATTCTGAAGCAGCAGCGGTGCAGTGACCTGTCTTTACCAGGTTTGGACAGCAGGTGGCGGTGTGGAGCAACATTCACCACAACTCTGCAGGAGAAGAAGATAAAAACAAACCTGTTTGAAACTTTTTCAGTGGTTCTTCAGTGTTGAAGCTTGTAAAAAGCCCAAATGATAATAATGACAATAAAAATGAGGCTTAGTGTGGTACACCAGATACTGAAAGCAAAAGTTCATACTTTTACCACTCACAATTATTTAATATTGGATAATTTTCCTCAATAAATAAATGACCAAGTATGATGTTTTTATCTCATTTGTTTAACTGGGTTCACTTCATCTACTTTTAGGACTTGTGTGAAAATCTGATGATGTTTTAAGTCATATTTATGCAGACTTGTACAAAATGATAAAGGCTTCACAAACTTTCAAGCACCACCAGGTAAATGGTGCATTAAGTGTAAAAGAAATGAATTAGATGATGCAGTGATCGTTTAATCTCAGGTCACAATGTTAAATATAACGTAAAGCAACATGAGATATGATAATTTTATGATGCAGCGCTCAGACTAAAGGTTCAGCAAGGATAAAACTTCAAAAGTTTGACAGAGAAAAACCAGTTTAACTTAAAGTTGTTCAGTTAAAACAATTTATTTGTATTTTTTTTGCTTAAATAATTACTTGGGTCATCCAGTGTAGGTTATGTTGGTTCATCATACATGTTGGTACCAGATTCATGATCAGTGAATGCATAGGGTGGATTTGTATGGAAAAAAAGTACAGAAAAAAAAAAAAAAGATTCACACACACAAAGAAATAGACATTTTTACCAACGTGTGATCACGGGTGTGATTTGTGTGATTCCAGCTGTTGGTTCGCTTTGATTCGGGTTAAAAACGAGATCCTCTGGTTCCGGTAAATAACAGTTAAACAAGATGAACGTCATAAAACTACAAAATCAAAACAGTCCCCCATTTTGAAAACAGTGGAGCTAAAAGATTTCATTTCTAGTGTGTGATGGGTTTACAGACACACACGTTTTGTGATGACACGCACACACACACGCACACAAAAGCATCGTCTACTTGCGTTCCAGTGCTTTGAATGAGCTAAAAATAAAAAAAATAAAGCGTTGAAACTCGGGTGACGTCACATGCAGCAACATATTTCTCTGAAGGATGATGCACAGTATCAGAGCTGTTGGCTTTAAAGACAAAAAAATAAAATAAAAATTTAAAAAATTCAATAATAAACCTGTTTTTCCTCCGTTCGTTCCTCGTTTTCATTCCTTTTTGCGTTTGTGTAGGAAGAGCAAATCAGGTCACACACTCAAGGCAGCTCAACAGTGTCGACCTCAAACAAACTCCGCAAAGCTTCGTCTTGGATCAGTGCATAAACAATCTGTGAAGCTACTTTTTTTTTTTTTTTTAGATTTTTATAGTCATTTATATACAACGACGTCCACCTGCTGGACGTCTTACAAAAGAACCGCATGGCGCCCCCCGGTCCTGCAGGTCCAGGAGGCCACAGAAACGACGAGTGTCTGAGAGTGAAGCCTGCTCCGTCGGCCGCTCTTCCTCTCTCTCTTTTTGTTTCGGCTTCAGTTCATTCGCCGAAAAACTTTTTGAGTTTCCAGGTTCTTCCAGCTCACGTCCGTCATGTTGTGAGTTTGGTGACATGCTCATGCGAAATCAAGAAAAAGGAACGTCGTTTTGCTGGGAACCATGCGTAAAGTGAACGATTCAAACACGACTGGCCCGGCTCCAGGACGGGGGTGGGGAGGCCTCATCCTGAAGTTGAGGGTGGGGTCGCAGGTGGACCCTCAAAAACCTGGAGAGGAAACAGACAAAAAAATTAATTTAAACAGTTTTTTCCCTTTACAGGTTGTCCTCGAGTTACGAACGGGTTCCGGACCTAAGGACCATTCGTAGGTCGATCCGTTCGTAGCTCAAAAC
>JARVGQ010000610.1:27630876-27649547 GCA_031762355.1 Hypsolebias martinsi | reverse complement strand
GCGATAAATGAAAATTAGGTCGATAATTTTAATTTATCATGCGATTAATTGATTTATTGTTTATTGTGACAGGCCTAATTAAGAGAATAAAGTCATACAAGACTTTATTTTTTTTAACAGCTCTCGTTTATTTATTTTTATTTTTTCTACGAGTCGGATCCACAACGTGACCTGTCAATCAATCCAGTAGGCGTGTCAGCAAATGGCCAATCCGAAGCTAAACGAGTCGTAAAATACAAACTCAGACACATAAAGCAGGTTCACCTCATTTTAACTGTGGTAAAATGAAGAATGTTGAGCAACGTGTTAAGTTATACTTTGGTATTGATTTTACAAAAGAGGAGATTGTTAATCTGTTAGCACATCAGCATCAGATTATCTTTAGTGCCAGGACTTTGAACCTGCTCACAGTACGTCTCTGATGGGCTGCAGCAGCTCTGCAGGTAACGAGTTTTTAGCTTCGGACGCGCCTGCTGGGTTGATTGACAGGTCGCATTGTGGATCCGACTTGTGGAAAGCAATACAATAAATAAGCGAGAGCTGTAAAAAAAAAAAAAAAAAAATCTTGTACGACTATCTTTTAATTTTTTTTTTTTCCTTAGCGTGGTCCTAAAGCTGCGTCGTACCAACTGAGAGACTTCTTATGAAATGAAAGGACAGTTTTTCTCTCAACTAATTAAATGGTAACACGATTTAAAAGACGTCCATTAGACGCTGCAGATGTGAATCTGTGAAGAACGCGGTGTTCACTGCAGCTCTGCATCATCAATTATTGATCCGATTCCTGCGCCGCTACACCGACAGACAGAAACTACACCTGAACTGTACACATGGTTACAGAGTCGTGCACGGCCGGCTGCACGCACGCGGGCATGCGTGGGGTGCAGCGCTGCAGTGCCAAGCTCCAACTGAACTGCAGAGACCGCGCCCCCATCACCGCTGACGGAAAATAAATACAACCGCTGTGCGTCTGAAGCCCACTCAGAATATAATCTGTAATCCGTGTCAGTTGGCTCCTCCTAAAATCCATCATGTTGCACCATTCACAAATGTTTAAATTAGAAAGCACCTTCTGATGGTTATTTAGTTTTAGTGTTATAATGAGATCAAATTATATTTTTGACTCTACAGTAATCAGCCATAACATTATGACCACTGACGGATTAAAAAGCGTCGCTGCATTGTTCTGCTGGAATTTTTTTCTTCCTGGCGTTTACGTACGAAAAAAAAAAAAACTGCTCACAAAATGTTCAAAAAAACACAACAAAACTTACAAAATATTAGATTCATGGGAACTTTAGCGCTAAGCAGCAGAGACCGCACCCCTAAAATCCTAAAGGTGGAAAATAATCTCTTCCTGCCCTGGATCCAGATGAAGTGAGACATTTTTCATGGCTGATCAAACACTGCAGTACTTCCAAGTAATCTATACTAAATTTCCATTAGATGGCAGCAAACACTTTAAAACTACAAACTGGATTTGTTTTACTGGTAAAGTTGAAGGTTCTTGCTGGTTTTTAGATTAATTTCACACAAAGCGAAGGCTTGGATGTGTTTAGGCTCACCAGTCCAGCTGAGGCCGAGGTGGTCGGCTACTATCGCCATGCGGACGTCCGTCCTCTCACAGGGGCTCTGAGGGCCTGAGCGAGGACGCAGGGAAAGGTGAGATACAAACAATTAATGTGACATAATGATAAAAGTCCTCAAATGATTTAGATACGGTTCACAAATGTACAAAAGGAATCCCAAAGGGATTAATATTTAATGAAAGAAACAGACTGGGATAGTGAACTGAGCGTTTACGATCATGCAAATAAAATCCAAGACTTCAGTGAGGAACTGAATATTAATGCCCACCGATTGAAACAAGTACAGGTGGATTTTTCTGATGTGTTGTTCTTATTAAAAGTATTCACTGTCCCAGGTCTCAGCTTTTCTGACCAGACTCTCCTCAAACTTCACAGAACAACTGACTTCATTTAGTAGCGACACGTCTCACCTGATTGTTCAGTACAAAACAAAAACCAAGAGGTAAGCTGAGCACGAAACCCCTAAAGTGCCTCTGAAAACCACTGTTTACATGAATTTTTGTTAAATCTGTGCAAAATCAAACAAAAAAATTGAATCTCTGATTACTTTTGAATCAGGAACATTTGTTTGAAACTGACAACGGCAAGGATTATTTGGCACGTTTTCTTTAAATAACCCGAGCGTGTATTTGATAATCACTTAATATCTAAAAGATAAACTTATATGACAGAGAAGTTTATTATATGTAATCATTTATATCATTAAATAGGTCACAATCAAGAAATGTTAGGGACTAAAATAAGCTGGTTTTTAAAAGGACAAACATTTAAGACCACATATGCTTTAGCTGAGACTTCCTCATGTTTCGTCTTTTCTATACAATGTCTAAGAACTACATGCTGCATTACTTTTTTAATATGTTGCTTGCAAAGCTCATATTTTCCTTTCATGTCCAGTGAGAGCAATGCAGACTGAAAGGTGCTATCATGAATTGTTCTTAAGCTCACTCGTAATTTCAGTCCCCTTCAGACAAGGTGATGACACTGCTGTGAGGTCAAAGACCAAAACTAACAAATTACAGAAAATCTCCTTCAGCGTGAAGGCAATCATGATGCTGCTATGCTGTTACATGAAAAAGAAGAGTTTCCTGTTGCTTTCCATGTCCCTTAGACACCCTAATCATGCTCTGTTCACCCACTTTGGTATGAGTCTCTCAAACTATGCCATTATGGAGCTAAGCACCAAGATACCATGATGCTACCTCCATGGGAATCATATCTGGAGTAGGTTGTTTTCATGACCTTGTCACGGTCACAGCAGGTGAGGCCAGCACAAGTCCATCAAATGCAAAGTCACGTTAGTGTGCGTGAACTCCAAGTCATGAATCCACTCCACAGTACTCCGGCACACTGCATCCAGGACTTTGATACAAGGCCACCACAATGATGAATACCTTTCTGTGGAAGCTGGCTCAAAATCATGTGGATCATGTTGCTCCACTAAGCACACTGCATTTTCAGCATGCTCCCCAAGACTCTGCAAAGATTCCCCATGGCAGATTTTTAAAAAAAGATTGTAGCATGGTCATCATCTTGTGTGAAGAAAGCCTTAATGATTAACATATTTTTCCATACTGATACTTATTGTGATAAAATGGCTCCAGTGGGAATCTCAGTACGTCTTTTTTTTTGGATAGCTCCAAGATTTTGACCACTAAAGTAAACAAAATATTTATCTATAGAAACTCAATAGCAACCATAAGGCTATTAAACTTTGGCTGTGCAATAAAATAAGAACAGTCAGCTGTTAATTAGATTAAAAGATTGAGGATTTGAATGGCCAGAAAAGACAACAGAAGTCACAGATGAACACTGACATTAGCTGTTCAGTAATATTAGTAATAAAAGTTTTAGAAAAGAAGAGTTTTGGATCACATCACTAGTCACAAACAGTCTACCATCAGGCAACATACCTAGGCCTGTCACGATAACACATTTTGCTGGGCGATTAAATTTTTTTTTTAGAAATGATTGCGATAAACAATAACACTGTTTGAAATTTGAGAATAATTAGTAATTATTGTCAAATTTAAGAAGAAATATTAATTTGTTTTGCGTGTAATACCTTTTTTGACCACTGGATGACAGTATAAGACTGTTTGAACTGAAGGATGGAAAGTGAGGGAGCGAGCAGTGTGTCTAAGAAAATGGGAGGGAGGCCCATTGATGTGACATGGGCTGCACTGTCTCTTTCCTTTTTTTTTTTTTGGTTCTCAAAATGGCGGCCGCTCGGTGTGGTTTGAGTTCTTTAGCATAGCATTTTCCCACACAAAGCTTTAAAAAAAAAAAATCAGTAAACAAGTTCTCAGCTTCTTTTTGCAGAGAAAAACAGCTTTTTACATGAAGGTACATTACAACAAATTTCAACTGTGAATTTTGGAGCTTCGACAAGACAAAAGTGTTTTCCAGAGGTCGGCCTGTTAGCTTAGCTCGTAGCTTAGCTTCTCAACTTAGCTGCTTTTAACGATCCAAAAACGCGATTTTAGGTGGTTGAAATGAATTTTAAAGAGAAACAGTGAAGACCACCGGAGTTGAGCCGTGTCCAGAGACACGGAGAAACGATAAAGCCGATAAATGAAAATGAGGTCGATAATTTTCATTTATCACGCGATTAATTGATTTATTGCTTATCGCGACAGGCCTAAACATACCCCTTCACTCATAAAAACAACTTATGGCTTCAACTTGAAATCAAAAGGACTCCAGCTGCACTTAGGTTCCCAAACTCACACTGTATGCAGATGACATTCACAATGCTTCCAAGTTGAGCCAAGGCATTGTTTTCATAGTGATTTTAGAGAGCAAATATACTAAATGACTACACGCCAGGCAAACAGACAAATACAAAAACAAGGCTGTATTTCCCTCCCCCAAAATTATTTACTTTTGAGGTTGAGGTCATGTGAAGTGGAGGTGGGTGCTGTGTCTTCTACAAAACTAACATTTTCTAGGTGTGCAATGAAACAGATGTGCACTATTACCCAATGTAACATAAAATAATTAATGTTCCTAATTTAGCCTTTTGAGTGCAACCCAGTGACAACTAAGAGGAATTTGTTGATAATAGTATTTCCTGCCTTTAAAAAATCTTCTAAATTGTCTGCATCTTATATTATTTTCTGAACCATTTTGATGAGGTAAGAAAATTATGTCCTGCTTTTTTCCAGGAGATCTAAAGAGCTGGAATCAAAATCCGATTAAACTTGAAAATCTAAGGAAGTGGATCCTTACGTGGAGGAACCTTCACCTTTACGCCTACACCAGACACCACAGGACACAGATACGAGAATGACGGAAGAAGAAAGGACAGCTACACTTACGTCACATTACAGAGCACCTACAACAGCCGCATGCATCTTTTAGAGAAAGATAGTGCTTAGAGTGTTTAAAAGAGATTACAAACTAGTTTTGTTCTCCATCACAGGAGTCGTGATTGGTTGATCAACCTGACTCCCTTCATCCTTCTGCTCACGCTCCTTCTTTCCAAGTGTCCGCCTACTCTTCCTCTTGCTCGTCCTCATCCTCTCACTGCTGGCCTGCTCAACTTCAGCTTTCACGTCTCTAGTGGATGGTGTTGATGTGGTGGTGCTGGTGGAGGTGGAGGTAGAGGTGCAGGAAGGACGGGCATTCCTAGAAGCTTTAGATAGTTCTGACAGGGAAGTGTTCTTGGTTGTGATGAGGCTTAAGTTCTCCTGATCCTCAGTGGACTGACCTTTCCCGGCTAACTTTGTTTTGGCCTCCTTCCTAATAGTTTTACCTGAAGTGTTGGCTACATGGCTATTACCAGACATTGCTTTAAAGTTCTTTGAGGCTTCTGCACTGGTTTTTACAGGACTGGATTTTCTTTTAGTTTGTAGTTTGTTATCTCTTGCTGATTTATTTCCCTTGTTTGTTAGTGCAGATTTGTTTCTAGCCACCTTCTGCTCCCGCGGACAAGAAAGGTATACAGTGGCTTTTATTATAGGAATTTGAGATGTGGGAAACAAACCATTAAAAGGGTCTAATCTTTTCCTGAATTTATGTTGTGCTTCAAGTTTCCTGAAAGATAATTTATCAATATTTTCTTGTGCCTTGTCTTTCATTGCTGGTTGCCTGGGACTGCATAGTTTGTAGCTAGGCACTCTCAAGGGTAACTTTGACTTAAATATATGGCTTTTGACTCCTTTGGCTTCTGTGCTTGTTATTGCTACATTAGATACAGTTCTGTCCTTTTTGTGGTTTTCTTCTACCTGGATGAAGGGTGTTTCTTTTTTACTGACCTCCTGATGAGTGGCTCTTGAAGACAAGTTGAACTCAACACTGTCAACTCGAGAAACATTTGATTGGGTGTCAGGGATAATGCTAGTGTTGCTGCTTGGTATTTGTGAAATGCTACACTGTTTTAAAGGTGCCGAAGAATAATCTGTGCTTTGGTAACAAGTGTTTTGCTGTTTTAAGGAATGTTTGGGTGTGTCCAAACAAATGCTGTCATTTGGATCCATGAAAAATGGTCTTTTACTTGAGTCATCTACTGTGTTTGATGTATTACAATTACAGTATTCTGCATAGTCGGAGGATAAACAGTAAAACCTGTCTACAGCTGTTCCTGAAATTTTGTCATTACAACGATCAAAGGTGCTATTTGACGCATCAAAATTTTTATCAGGTTTGAATCCTGTTCTAAAAGTTGAGAATTGGGGCTCAGTTTTGGAAGTTGCGTCTCTGCATGTGCTGTAACCACCAGTCACATTAGATATCTTTACAGTTGTAGTCTCAATTGTGACTTGAGGGACTGACAAATTATTCTGAACATCAAACTGATCCATGTGCTGTGGGGAGGCATCTACCTCAAAGTCCCTGACCCTATACCTGCCCGCCGAGTAATAATGCTCACCAATCTGAAAAAATTGGAGCCTCTCCTCCACCATGTCCCTCTTGCTCATGTCAATCGCACCACTGCGTGTCATCTCAAACATCTTCCCTTCATGGAAGGGAAATGGGTTTGGATCGCTTGTTGGCGTGCTATCGTCTGTTGGAGTCTGAGCTGGAGTAGTTTCTGCTGTTGTGGCCTGAGATTGGTCCTCGACTGCTAGTCCATAAGGCTTCGGCTCACTGTTGTTCCCTTGTATCCCTCCCACATCAATGACTTCTCCTTCGCCACTTTTACTGGGCCATGGATCAAAATCTAGGCCTTTGGTAGCAACAGTCTTAAAAGGAGAATTAAACTCTTCTTCTAATTTATAACTAAAGTAACTGTCTGAAAATCCTTCTTTATCTGACTGTTTTGGCTCATGGCTTTGAGCTCGATCTTTACTCATGCAATCAGCCTTCCCATTGTTTATGGCAGTATCTTTTTTCAATGTATCCTTCTGACATTCCTCTGGGATTTTCTCCTCTTCAATAACTTCCAGTTTAGTTTGTGGAAAAGGGCGGTCAGAGGACCTAAACGAGTCTATTGCCCAAACATCTTTTCGACTGTCTGGAAGACCAATAAGCCGGAGAGATTCCGCTTGTTCGTACAGACCATCATCTTCATCTTGCAGTTCATATCCATCTAGAGAGTCTATTTCTGTCGCATCTGTATCGTGCGAAAATTCTGCTGTTGTGGCTATTGAGCAGTCTGTTATTGACTGGTCATTTCCATTTTGTTCACATTCATTGTCCTCTCCTTTGCCATTGGAACCTCTGGAACCATTGCTGGAGCCATTGGTTCCACCATGATCTTTATTTCCATTTCTGTCATGCCTTTTGACTTTAAGGGGTTTTTCTTGCTCCTCCTCCTTTTCCTCCTCCTTCACAGAAATTTTAGAAATCAATTTCTTAGATGGAATTGGTTGGAAAATGGACTCATCCTCCTCATTGGCATCATCAGCATTTGACTGACTGTCATCTGTCCCAGGTTGGACTGGGGAAGGGGGTTGTATGCGTATAATTGGCTCAGTTCGCAGATGCTTGTCATGCTCTTCCTGTAAGTTCACATCTATCATTTCTGTTTCGGTCTCTGAAGAAGCACAGGAACCTTTTCTTTCTGGGTCTGAATGCTCTGAAGCTGAGTCGAGAGGGGGAGGTGGAGGAAACTCAATATATGCAATACCCTTGTCTTTTGATCCTTTATGTTGCTCCTGCTCTTTAATTTCTTCATGCATGCTAATGACGGTTTCTTTGTTTAAATTGTTAGTTAATTCCTGCTGATTATCAATAACTTTTGTTTCTTTTTTATTGGCATTAACAAGGTCTGCTTGAGTATCATCAACACTAGTTCTACTCTTTAAAGGGGCTTCTTTAAAAGAGAAAACTGTGTTTCCTTGACCGTCTTCCTCTGATTCCTCAGATACTTCCATGATGGGACTTGGTTCTGATATGAACCCCATAAAGCCATCAGGAGTTTTGCATGTGAGGTCATAACTGACTTCCTCGGAGCTGGGGGTTTCTGGTGTAATAGGGCTTTTACCAGAGCTGTCTATGAAAGAAACCTGCTCTAATGTGTCATCGTCAGGGCTTATGGGGCTAAGTATGGAGTTTGATTTCTGTTTGACATTGTAAAGTGCTCCCTTCGCTTCTCTCTCTGCCTGCCTGCCAACCTGGACATAAACAGGTAATGTTTTGATGCCCTTGAAGTTCTCTTTAGTTGTTACTGGAGCAGAAGGAGTTATAACTTTCTCTAGTATTTCCCTGGGGCTAAGAAGGTTATTAGAGTTGGAATCTTTGGGTGCATTGTCTAGAATTTCAAAGGTTAGATCTGTTTTTGCTGGACTAGTCTCAAGACTTTTGGTTTTAGATAGTATAGGTATCTGTGAGGGCTTTGTTAGTGTCTCCTTCTTTGTGAGGACATTATCTAATTGGAGGTAAGTTGTTCTTACAGGAATATGAGATTCTGTCTTTTTTCTGAGGTTTTTGTTTAGGGATTCCTCTGCATCCTTTCTGGGTAGTTCATCTTTTATTTCTTTGGATGAGTTGGCACTTTTTGTGGCTTGTTGGTGTATTTCAGAATCACTTTCGTAAAGATTATGTGTCTTTAACTGGCTTTTATTGCTGTTTTTAGTTTCCTGAGTTGCACAAGAGGAAGTATCTTTAGCCTTAGCATGCTCTTTTTCAGTCTTTGTTTCTCCAATTTGTTGAGAGACCTCAGTGAGGTTTCTGTTTGGGAACTTGTCTACTTTGGGGAGTTTAGATGGTGGTACCTGATCAGGCTTAGTACATTCTGTGTATTTCTCAATGTTCTTTTTATGTCCATCTTCTTCTGATGTTTCAGCAACTTTTGATGCTTTTCCTCCAGCAAATACAGGAAGTTTGCTTTCCTGTAATTTCTTTATTGATGGTTTTGGTTGTACGGGTGGAGGAATTTTAGTTGGACTACCTTGACTTTGGTTGTCCTTCTGAGCCACTGATTCAAATTTCATCCTCACTGCGCTGACTTTGGATGTTGCTTTTACATGATCAGGAGACAATGGTTCAGATGCACTAGCCTTAGATTCTTGTTTAAATTTATCCTCACTGGTTTTATAGACAACAGTTTTCTGAGGACTGCTTGGTAAGCTATAGCTTTTCTTTTCAGTAATTGTTGAGTTTCCAAACGTTTTACAAACTGAGGGCTCATTAAGTCTGGTTTTACTGAACCCCTCATCTCCTGGTTTAGGTTTCTGTTTCGTTTTCTCTGGGCTGCTACAGACTGAGCTAGGCCAGGATCTAGGCTCTCTCAGTTCTCGTTTTACAGGCTTTTTCTCAGGGGACTGCAGCTCATCATTGAGCTTCTCGGTTTTGTCACGGAAAAACTGTGATACTTCACTGAGTTTTTCTTCGGCTTCCTTCACAGTCTGATCTACCCGGTCTTCATAAAGCAGCTTATCCCTGCTCTTATCATGTTTGTCCTCAGTAAATCGCATCCAAACTGCATGTTTAGGACTGCCCTGTTCTGTGGAGTAATGGAGCACTGTCACCTTGTCAAACTGAGATGGTTCATCCTTGTGCAGGAATTTACCTGATTTAGGAGACCCATCTTTTGATGACTTAGAAACAAATTCTCTTTTGGGGCTTCCTTGCTGCTGCTTTGGGAACTCAGCGCTACCAGTTTCCTCAGAAACTAGGCGGCGTTTTTTATCAGCTACTGCTGCCGAATCTTCCGTTTCTGAATAAGACTGCAGTGATGGGTCAATTTTCTCAGAAAGAAGCATTTTCTCAGCAAATCTATAGGACTCTCCTCGAACCTCTGACAATTCATCATCACAGTATTCTATAGACTGCTGGCTGAGGAGTTTTAGAGCTTTATATGAATCGTCTGCTATTAGTTGGGCTGAACTTGGCCTACTGTCCTCTTCTTGTGACACCGGGGTGTTAACGCGAGATGTTTCCAGAAAGGAGGGCAGTGATTCTTCTGCAGTGAGTTCTTCTTCTTCCTGCTGAGCCTCATCGTAATCTGTAAGCTCCTTTATTCCACGGTCACCTTTGTAGATGTAAACCTCAGGGTGTTTCTTTGTTTCCCTGATAATGACTTCCGTTGGTTCTGCTGCGCTGTGACCCTTTTCAATATGAACTTCTATGATCCTTTCAACCTTCGGTTTGGACTTAATGTCTCTGTCAAGAAACCTAGGAGTCAGTTCATCACCTTTCACTGAATCTTGGCTAGCTTTGTGTTCAAAAAGCCCTGCAAGGTCTTTAGATGGATCCCGCCCTGACTGAAAAGCTTTCATGATATCTCTAACAGACATGGCTTCCTCTATCATCTCCGTGCCATCAGTTAGTTGAGGCTTGTGATATACCATTCTAGTTGTTGTGGTAATATGAGTTTCCTCTTTAAGACACATGCTTTTGTTCATCAAGGCATCATCTTCTGACATTTTCATCTGTAAGGCGTTTGCAGTAGCAGCTTCAAGCTCTACAGCCGGGAGCGCAGATGCAGCCTCCTCCATGAGTCCAGGCTCGCAAAGACCATCTGGATGCTCATAGCTTCTAATGTGGACAACCTCAGTTCTGGTCTCAGTTACGCAAGGGGGGATTGGTGAATCTGTGAATAAAGGTTTCGGTCCTGTGCTTTCTGCACTTTGAGGAGCAGAAGGTGTCTTTTCGCTCCTCGTCTCAAACCCACTGTCGGAAAGGGGACTTTTATCCTGCTCGTGAGACAGGTCCTCAGGAGATTCCAGTATCGTGTCCGGCCCTTGATATGACTCAGCAAGCTTGCTAAGGTCCTTCTCTGAAGGAGACCTGAGCATGCCTGAGACTGGTGGAGGCATTTTGAGTTTGTTCTCTTGTATGGACATTGAGGGTTTGAGGACTCGTTTTTGTTTTTCTTCCCCATCAGTTTTCAACTCTGCCTCAAATCTACTTTTCAATGGCCTCTTCAAAACCACTTAAACCAAGAGAGGCTTTTCTTTTTAAATCAGTCTTTTTATTGATTTTTTTTTAACATACAACACACAAAAAAAAAAAAAAAAAAACATAAAACAAACCCCTTCCCCCCACACTAGATCAGTCACACACAGATGAATTAATCAGGCACTGACATGTTTTCCACATACAACACAAAAGGCTGCCAAGTTTCCCAAAATCTTTTAACAGAACCCTTCAGGATATATCTTATTTTTTCCAGATGGATATGATACATCACCTCTCTTATTCAGTGAACATATGCTGGGGTGTGTGGGTCCGTCCAACTGCACAAAACAAGTCTCCTGGCCAGAACAGAACCGAAAGCAATCACATCCTTCTCATACTTGCTGAAGGACATATCCACAGGGACCACCCCAAACAGTGAGATGAATGGTGATGGGTGTACAGTTTTCCCAGATATCCCAGAGAAGGTGTCAAAATAGATTGCAAAAAAGTCTGCAGTTTGGGACAGGTCCAGAATGTGTGTAAGGGTGTAGCTTGAGGTTGTTTACAATGATTACCGGTACATGCGGGGTCCAGGTCGGCTTTGATCTTGGACAGCTTGTCTTTGGACCAGTGCAGCCAGTGCACCACCTTGAATTGGATTACAGCATGTCTCAGACAGATTGAGTAAATGTTCTTAAAGATCTTTCACCAGTTTTAGTCCAGTACGGATTCCTCCAAATCCACTTCCCATTTCAGTTTGATAATCCAAACTGATCTCATGAGAGAGGCTAGATTTTAAATAATACATTTATTTTCATCTCAAGACAAGTCATCTGTCATTGAGCTGTATCGGGACTAGAGACAAGACTGGAAGCTGGAAGTTGAAGCCATGAAGGATGAGCTCCCCATGGTGGATGACTTTGTCCTATTTAAACAAATGTGATATTTCTTTACCAAAAATCAAAATACGGTAGTCTCTCTCTACTTCGCAGTTCAACTTTCACAGACTCGCTCTTTTGCGGTTTTTCAAAGTAAGATTGGACATGACACACGATTGACTGACTGATGGATGAGCCACAAGATTGGGATGGATTTTTTAAATTTAAAATAAATTATTTTAACATCGATCTCCGCTCTGCAGTGGAGAAGTGGGCGTGGCCGAGAGCGCTGGCAAGTGGCAGAGAGAAGCAGAGAGCAGAGATCATAACATGCTGTGCTCTTTTAGAGCATTTAGAGTTTAGAAACATTGTTCATTTATACTAAAATAAACTGCTACTTACTACTTTTACTACTATTCCTACTTCGTATTTCTTCACTTATCGCAGGTGGACTGGGAACGGAACCCACTGAAATAAACAAAGGACTACTGTATATTTCACATTATTTTTAGATGTTGATTTTTTTTCACATTGTTCTTACCTTGTGGTTGCATGTTCAAAAATGCATTTTTAACATTTGTTTAGTTGTGTTGTGTTATGTTTTGTTGATTAATTCTCAAGGAAAAGTGCCACTGTGATTGATAGTGTCATAGCCCATTAGCACGTTGCGAGAGTGTGTTAGCAAGACCTTTGTATCCATGGTACAGCCCTACAAGTCTCGTGTGCAACCACTGACTCCAAAAAATACAAGACAGCATCTTCAAAAGTGGATATTTTGGCTTTGTGATAGAAGAAGCATTAAATGATTTGAGCATTTTATTTATTTATAATGTTTTCCCCCAATAGCAGTTATTTTGACCTAAAAAGTTTTATTGAAAATTATTCTGAAATGACAATGATACAAAGGTTTTCCTCTAGCAAAAACCAGAACAATCATGCTAGCAGTTAATTCAATAAAAAGTCACTTTATGAAACTTATAAGCAGAGCTTCACATAGATGACTTGACTCCCTATTATAGAGCATCCTAAAGTGTCATGACAGCAATGATCTATGATGAAACTGGGTGCAATGGGAAAAACACTCATTCCTGACCCAATAATCATCTCATGATCTCAAGAAAACAAGAGAGCAATGACTGCGTATGATGAGCTAAAACATCAGGATTCTAAGGAAACAGCTGCTGGGGTGGCTTTATTTGGCATCCTTACTAATAATGAGTCAATGCTCAAAAAAATCTTGTTTAATTTCTTGAGCTAAAACTGACAATGCAACTACAGGTATTTATTTTCATCATGTACATGTCATGTTTGAGTAGAATTATTTGTAGGAACTTTTTCTCCAGTATCAAAAGCAATGCTCAAATAAATGCACACACTTATCAAATGCTCGTAAAAATTATGAGATTGAACTATGAAACAATTATTCAAATAAGTGAAATCTGTTGTATAATGAAATAGTGGTGAGAGTAAATGAACCACAGCAAGTCGCTGAAGCGTGAAATGAGTGCTTGCAAAGGCTCTGGACAACAGAGATGTAGCAAAAAGGCCACTAATAAAAGAGTGAAAGCAGCCCTGTGACCAGTCAAATGTTTTATTTTTCTCCAGCAGCCACCCAGAGGTCTCCAGCCCCGTTTAATTATGTAAATTGAACCCAAGTAACAAAAGCAAGAAAGGGAAAATGAGCATTCATTGTGCACAGGAAAGTCAATTCGTTGTCGTACCATCCCGGGAGAAGCCATCTATCACTCTCATCCAGATTACACACATCATTGGCTCAAAGATCACTATACAATCTCCAGAAAGTCAAAAAGAAGACCCAAACAACTCTAGACGCGCTACCCTTAGCTGGACTAAAAAAGCTACAAGGGTAATTTTATTAACACAGCCTTCCTGACTGCCTTGAAGCAGATGGGTGCACTGAATAAGGTGCTCCATACAGTGCTCATAAATGCTGCTTAGCTGAGATTTCAGACAGAGTCTCAGTTCAGCACTTTTCTCCAGCTTATCTTTTATTCATCATCTTCATTTCACTGGCAGCGTCCCATCGCTCAGGCTCCTGCTAAGGTCAATAAGTGCTCATGATAGTGTCATTAAATAGTATAGAAAAACAATGGCTGCCATTTAAATCATTGAGTTTTGTACTTGTGAAGAGCAGAAGACCAAACACGTTGGGTACAATAAATAGGATAGTGCTTGTTTTATGTTCAATTTTAATTAAATAGTTGCTATTTCGTTTTAACAATTGTTCCTTTATTAGTATATGCAGTAAAAAGTTCTCCTGTGAATGAGTTTTAAAGGCATATGCAAATGTACTGTCAGTGTCTTTTATATAATCTTCCTGCAACATAATACAGTATTCAATTTTGCCAAAGGGGTTTGAAATGTAAAAGAGAACTAAAGAAGGTTCTCCCTGACAAAATACTTATTAATACTTGTTGTGAGACCTTTGTAGGGAAAAATAATAAAAGTTGATTAGATGTCACAAAATACTGTTTTGAATAATAGATTCTTAGAGGTGTATGGAAGGACTGAAGGATTTATTAAAGATTATGTTTTCATCCTTTTCAGTCTCACCTCTGATGGTTTAAATTGGTTGTCATATGGACTCCAGAATCCATCCTCTCATACAGGATTGTCTCGCTGTAATATTTGATTGAGCATTTGTGACAGCTTGGAAAAATATTACTGTCCTTATGTGATGGATTTAATAGCACTTCTACTCATAAACAACTTGCATGAAAAGCAAAATCACTGATGTGACATAAAACATATTACAGTAGTATATATCTTAGAAAACTTCAAATTTCTTAGGGTGATCCCTTCACAGACCTCATTTTATGGCTAAAACCTAAACAAAATTACCTGAACAAGAATGTGATGATTGGAGTTAAAGTCTAGGTCAGAAAATTCCCCCTCAAAATTACATGGCATTCAATTATACAAGAATCTGGAAAGAAATACCTTCATAATATGCCAATTACACAAAATGTTATATTGTCGAGGATTGGGTCGCTATAAATATTGACCCTAATCCAATCGGTGAGTCCAACTACAGCAGAGGAAGCACATTTGACCATCTTGTACCTCAGTCTTTCATTCATACCTCATGATCACATGTGAGGACTGGGATGTAGATCAAATTGTAAATCGACAGCTCAGCTTTCTTCACCACAACATACTGGTACATCATTTGCATCACTGGCAATGGTGCCCCAGACCACCTCTCAATCCCTTGCTTTGTTCTGCTTCTGCACATGGAAAAAAAAAACTAATACATGTGCTGTATACCGGTACTTGAATCTTTCCACTAGGGGTAGTAGCTCATTTACAAACTAAAGGCATTTTACTCTTTTCCAGTTGAAGACCACAGAATCAGATGTGGATGTTCCCCTTCATCAATAGCTGCCTCAAAATGGTAGAAGGGTTTTGGTGAATTAAGGACACAAAGAGGTATGTTCTCATGGTGGTTGGACCTAAGTAAGGACTCTCATGCTGAACCATCTAAAGATGATGGACTTGATTTAGCAAGATTTATCCTTACAATGAAAAGGAAACTAAATCATCCAAGATACTTACATCACACCAGTGATACTGGAGTCTTATTTTAGAATCAAGCTTGAAAAAGAAGATTTGGCACTTGGTGGACGATCCTTCAACCACAACCTGAACAAGTTACATGGGACCAGCACATTTGTAAATACCTGAAGGACGGACTGTAAAGCTGCTTTACTTTGGTAAGTGTGACTCTACTCGACTCTCGCCTTTTCAGTTCTTCTCAGGTGATTTGCCACTGTGACTTGTTTCCCCGCTTAATGGGTGGGATCATCAATGCAACGTGGGCATTAATGTAATAGATCATTGTGTTGGAACCACTCCACCCGTTGTGGTCCTTAATCGCCCTATAATTGGACTTCATTTTCTTTAGCTTATCCTGGCACTGCTTATACTGTAAGTCCAGGTGTACCCTTCTTACACCATCATCTCCAATAGCTAGCTCTATAGAAATGTGCTTGTATCTTGTGACGCCATCTGCCAACACGATCAGAGAGGAAATGGAGGTTCAAGTGTAGTTTGCAGTTTTGCTGGTCATCCATTGACGTAGCTCTGCTGGCCAATCAACGGCTGCTGTCTGCTTACGTCAGAATCATCACCTCAGAGCAGTTTGATTGAAACTATGAACAAGGTGGCGGGCTGAGTGGGGCTGGGTGCCAGCAGTGAGCAGACCCTTAACTGGTGACGTGTGGTGCAGAGCCAATGAGAGTTGAGACAGTGGCAAAATGCCATAAGCAGCCAGTGTATGTTTGGAGGTAGAAGCTTTGGTGATCAAGACCCCAGTAGCCAAATGGACTTTCAAACATGGAAGACTTTGTATAATAAAGTTACAGTTTTAAAAAGTGACTTTAGTGCTTTTTCCTACATTTGTACTAAAATAATAATCAAATACAGTAAGACTAAACTACCTCTTCAATTGGGTTTTCTATTTGCTTTATCTCATGTTTTTAATCAAATCAACTGTCAGACTATGATTTAAATAAAATGTAGAAAATCTGTGTCCACCATTTTGTTCACATTCAAATGATGAATATGTCACAATTTCAGAACTTCTTATGTATCGTCAATGAATACACAATTTGGAAGCTACTGGCGCTAAGAAAAGCACCATTTCTACTGGAGTTCGTTAAGAAAACGATACTTTCCTGTTTGTTGTTGAGCACTGATGTAGAGATTCACCCCAGGCTGTGATGTTTTCAGACCTGTTTCCTGTTTTGCCTCCAAATTTCTGATGTCTTAAGGCTCTCCAGGTGGTGTACAGTAATCCTGTGCAGTCGACTTTCACACCTAGTCAACAGTCATGTCTAACTGTGCAGAGCCTCCTGCCAGATGGGCGGCGTGCACAGATTGAGTGATATCCCAGGAATGCCAAGAAAATGTGTGAATTAGGAAAACGTAGGCTATTACTGAGTCGGCTGTCTTAAAGCTCCCTTGCTTGGGAGCGCGTCTGATGCAAACCGTTCTAGGAAAGCCAGGCAGAGGCATCCCAGCGGATCCATAATATTAACTTGACCTGTGGATTTTCAGCTTAGAAGATTCTGTATTTTTCTTCTCTCTGCTGTGTTATACAAAAGTCCAGAGTACTGAAGGATTGGACAAACTCCCCAGGCTGAACAGACAGGCAGGAAGGTTAGTTCTCTAAATTAAAGGTGGGCAGAAAGGTATCTTCTTTGAATATGAAAAAAATTAATCCAGGCTATTTAAATTTTTAAATTGCCAACATGTTCCATATATAGGAGGAGAATTACTTGCTGTGTAATTTAAGTTTCAGGTAAATCAGAATGTCCTCTTCTGCTACCTTTAGGAAGCAGATTACACCACAAAAAGGCAAATTCCACCTGCTTGGCCACATCCTGATAAATGAAGGCCGGGTGAGAAATGTTCCACAGCAACACATCCGTCTTGGCAAAGCCTAACAATTTCTCTGCCACCACCAATGCTTCATATTGGAAGCAGCTGCCTGCACAGATAGGAAACTTTAGCTTCAAATTAACTTGGCAGGGATAATCCCACAACATGATAGCTGCAACGACAAAAATAACATTCGCGCAAACTCCCCGTGACCTCAACCGGGCCTGAGTCTCATCACAGAAATTTTAAAAAAGCTTTCAAAATGTAAATGACCCTGGAGGGATGCGTCTGACACTTTGGCTGGACATTTTAGAACTGAATGGTGAACAGAACTCCATGTTAACCTTTGACCTCAACCACCAAGTGTGTGTTAAGATGCCACCTCTTGTTTAGGCTGAAAAAGCCCTGGGGCTTGTGTTGTTTGCACTTCCAATAACCGCATGCTCTGCTGCATTACTGGCAGGGCAGTGAAAACAGAAACTGAACTGATCAGAGCTGAGACTGATAGGTCGGACAAAATAATCAAATTCCTTCTGCGGAGTTCATTGGATATTTAAAAAAAGAGAAGGATACTAAGCAGCCAAACTAACAAATGGTCTATAGAATGGTTGTTTAAACAAAAAAAGCCAGGGATAATTGGAAATTGAGCACATCTCTCTGTGGAACTGTGCATTGTTAAGGGTCCCCACAGGTTTGTGTAGCACATTAGAGTGACATCTGGATGACACTTTGGACAAGCAAACCCCAAAAATAACCATTATTAGTGATTGTCTATGCTTTCCTACAAAACAAAGCATGCATGATCCAACTGTGAGGTATATGCACAACATATAAAATAAAATAAACATTCAGGTTTAATTTTACTTTAATGTCAAATTAGAAAATAAGCTAAAGCAACAAAACAATCTTGTAAAAACCAGGTTAAGTTCAGCTGTTCAGTTCTGGTTTAAACGTTTATTAAGAGGTAACCTGCTGTTTATAGTTGTCCCTCACTACTTCACTGTTCATTTATCGCGGACTCGCTGTACAGCTGTTTCTTAAAATAAGATTGGACATGACACACAACTGGATGATTGATGAATGAGCCGTGCGATCGGCATGGAATTTTTATTTTAAATAAATTACTTTAAATTATTTAGCACCTGCTGCACCTTTGTGCAGCCCACAGCTGCAGAAAAAGCTTCCTCCTGCAGCTGATCAGCTGTTCATCATGCAGACCGGAGAAGTGGGCGTGGCCAAGAACGCTTGCAGGTGGCAAAGAGCAGACAAGGCAGGAAGCTGAAATGCTGAAATCATGATATTCTCTTTGAGAGTTTAGATTTTAGAACCATTAGAATATTGCAAAAAGTGGGGTAAGGCTTTAAAATGCCATTTTATATATGTATATACTGTATACCGGTATATATATTTTTTTCATTCAACCTTTATTTAGGCATGTTAATCTCATTGAGCCTCGAGGACTCATTTACAAGAGAGACCTGGCTACAAACTAAGGATGATGACAACAGTAACA